>OY728147.1:610920940-611099304 GCA_963277665.1 Viscum album
CCCAAAAGACCCTACAAACCACAAAAACCATAAAACTTTAAACCCATAAAAATCCCTAAAACCCTCAAAATTTATAAAAACCCAAAAAACCATAAAAATCCGCTAAAAATAAAAAAAAAACATAAAAACCCCAAAACCCCTTAAAAACCTTACAAAACTCAAAAAAAACCTTCAAACCCCAAAAGACCCTAAAACCCCTACAAAACCCTAAAAACACAAAACCCCTCAAAATCACTAAAAACCCTAACCCCCCCCCAAAAAAACCATAAAAATCTAAAAATCCACTAAAAATCCATAAAAACTTAAAAAACCCTACAAACCTGTAAAAAACCCCAAAAAACATAAAAAACCTTAAAACACATAAAAACCCTTATAAACCCATAAAAAACCAAAAAACCCACTAAAGTCTCTAAAAACCCTAAAAATCCCTAAAAAGGTTTAAAAACACTAAAAAAAGCGTAGAACCCCTAAAAACTCAAAAAAAACCCTAAAACCCTTAAAAGCACTAAATACCCTAAAACCCCTTAAAAACCCTGAAAACTCTCAAAATGCCTAAAAATCCAAAAAAAACCTACAGACCATAAAATTCCTCACAACCCCTATAAATCCATGAAAAGGTAAAAAACCCTAACCCCCCCCCCCAAAAAAAAACATAAAACCCTTTAAAACCTTAAAAAAATCCTAAAAACCCATAGAAACCCTAAAAAGCCACTAAAATTTCGAAAAACACTAAAACCCCCTTGAAACATTAAAAAACTATAATAAACATTGCCTTGTAAAAAAGCATTAAACCCCCTAAAAACTCAAAAAACCCTAAATACCCAAAAAGACAATAAAAAACTAAAAACCCCTAAAAACCCTCAAAATCCCTAAAAACCCAAAAATACCCTAAATACCTAAAAACCCCTAAAAACTCTAAAACCCTAAAAACACTAAAAACTATAAAAATCATAAAAACAAACCCCAAAAATTCATGATTTTTTTTAAAAAAAACCCTAAAATCCATGAAAATCCCTAAAAAGCATATAACCCAAAAAAACCTGTAAAAAACCCAAAAAACCATAAAAAACCTAAAAAAACACTAAAAAATATAAAAACCTTGAAACCCCTAAAAACGTTGAGAAACTCTAAAAACTCTTAAAAACCATAAAAACTGAAAAAATCCTAAAAATTTTAAAAACCCAAAAAGACCCTAAAACCCCAAAAACCATAAAAACCCTAAAAATACCTAACAAATACTAAAAACAGTCAAAATCCTTAAAATCCACAAAAACCATAGAAACCAAAAAATCCAAAAAATCCCCAAAAATCCATGAAAACATAAAAACCCGAAGGACTCTAAAAACTAGAAAACCCCTAAAAACCATAAAAATCCTAAAAACCCATAAAAACACTAAAAACAACTAAAAACTATAAAAACCCCTAAAAATGTTAAAAAACCCAAAAATATATAAAAAACCTAAAAAATCAAAAACAAAACCCTAAAACCCAAAAAGACCCTAAAAACCCTACAAAATCCTAAACATGCTAAACACCCCTGAAAAAACCCTAAAACCCCTCAAAATCCCTAAATACCCTAAAAATGACAAAAATTCTATAAAACCCCTAAAATTCCATTAAAACTTAAAAACCCCTAAAAACTCACTAAAACTCTAAAAAACCTTAAAAGGGTAAATTTTTTAAAAAACTCTAAAAACCCCTAAAACCCCTAAAAATTAAAAAACCCAAAAACCCCTAAATACCCTAACCCCCCTAAAACCTAAAAAAACTTCAAAATCCCTAAAAATTTTCAAAAAACCTAAAAAAATAAAAAACCTAAAACCCCCCAAAAAATCCATGAAAATGTAAAAAACCCTAAAAATCTCCAAAACCCCTAAAAACCAAAACCCCCAAAAAGCCATAGAAACCCATAAATCCCCTAAAAGTCAGTAAAAACTCTAAAAACCCTTAAAACACTTAAAACCCTTAGAAACATTAAAAACTCTAAAAAACCTTTTAAATCCTAAACAGATTAAAAAAACCTAAAAACCCAAAGACCCTAAAAACTCTGAAAACCAATAAAAGCGTATGAAAACCCCTAAAACCCCTCAAAATCCCTTAAAACAAAAAAACCCTAAAATCATAAAAATCCTAAAAACCACGAAAAATCCATTAAAACTTAAAAAACCCAAAAAATCATAAAAACCCTGAATACCCATAAAAACCATAAAACCCCTAAAAACCTCAAAAAACCTAAAAATCATAAAACCCCTAAAACCCTAAAGAAACCTAAAAACCCATAAAAACAACTAAAAACTATAAAAACACTTAAAACCCTAAAATCTATAAAAAAACTCTAAAAACCATTAGACCCCTAAAAAAACAGAAAAACCCCTAAAACCCCAAAAATACACTAAACACCCTAAAAAATCCTAAAAATCATAAAAACTCTTGAAAACCCCAATAAACCCTAAAAATCCCAAAAAACCCAAAAAAATAATAAAAATCCTAAAAATCCAAACCCCCCTAAAAATCCAGGAAAACATAAAAACATATAGGAAACCTGAAAACCATCAAAACCCCTAAAAACCTTACAACCCTAAAACCTCATAAAAACCCTAAACCACTAAAATCTCTAAAAACACTTAAAATCCCTAAAAATGTTTAAAAACTATAAAAAATCATTATAAAAAAAATCAAAAAACCCTTAAAAACCCAAAAACGACCCTAAAACCCCTAAAAACCCTAAAACCCACAAAAATCCTAAAAAACCCTAAAAATCCATGAAAATGAAAAAAAACCCTAAAAACCCTGAAAAACGTATAAAAACCATAAAACCCCCTAAAAACCTTATTAACCCTAAAACCCCATTAAAACCCACTAAAAACTCAAAAAACCTATTAAACCCCTAAAACATTAAAAAACTCTAAAAAATTGTAAAACCTCTAATATATTTTAAAAAACTCTAAAGACCTAAAAATATCATTAAAACCCTACAAACACTTAAAATCTTAAAAGAAACCCCTTGAAAATAGATGAAAACGTAAAAAAACCCAAAAACCCCTGAAAAAACCTTGAAAACCCTAAAATCCACTAAAAACCTAAAAAACACTAAAAACTACTAAAAACTCTAAAAACCCTTAAAACCCTTAAAATTTTTGAAAACTTTAAAAAACTCAAAAAAAAAAACCCGAAAACCCAACAAGACCTTAAAACACCTAAAATCATAAAAATTCATGAAAAACCTAAAAACCATTAAAATCCCTAAAAACCATAAAAAACCCCCCCAAAAATCCATGAAAATGTAAAAATCCCTAAAAACCAAAAAAACTCCTAAAAACTATAAAAACCCTTGAAAACTTTAAAACTCTAAAAACCCATAAAAACTCTTAAAACCCCTAAAAATGTTAAGAAAATCTAAAAAACATTACCTTGTAAAAAAACTCCATGAACCCTAAAAAACTCAAAATAACCCCAAAAAACCCAAGAAGACCCTAAAAACCCTAAAAAACCCTAAAACCCATAAAACCCTCAAAATCCTTAAAAATCTAAAAAATCTAAAAACCATAAAAAATATAAAAAACCCTAAAAATCCATGAAAACATAAAAACTCTAAAAACCATAAACACACCCTTAAAACCATAAAAATCCCAAAATACCTTAAAAAAACCTAAAAAAGCATAAAACCCTAAAACCACTAAAAACTCTTAAAACCCCAAAAAATGTTTAAAAACCTTAAAACCCCTAAATAGCTCAAAAAAACACCAAAAACCCAAAAAGATCCTAAAAACCCCTAAAACCCCTAAAAACCCAAAAAACCAAAAAAACCCAAAAAGCCCCTAAAACTATAAAAATTCTAAACAAATCCCTCAAAATCAATGAAAACATAAAAAACCCTAAAAAAACACTAAAAACCATAAGAACCTCTAAAAACCTTAGAAACCCTAAAACCCATAAATAAATTAAAAACCATTGAAAACCCTAAAACCTTTTAAACCCCTAAAAACATTAAAAACTATTAAAAACCTTATAAACACTAAAAACAAAAAAAAATCCTAAAGAAACCAAAAAGACCCTAAAAACCCTGAAAAGCCTTAAAAATCCCAAAAAACCCCGAAAATCCCTACAAATCCAAAAAAAACCCTAAAATCTGTAAAAATTCTAAAAAACACCTAAAATCCATGAAAACATAAAATCTCTAAAAACCCTAAAAAACACTGAAACCCATAAAAACATTTAAAAAACTTAAAAACCCTAAAACACCAGAAAACTCTAAAAACAACTAAAAACTTTAAAAACCCTTAAAACCCCAAAAAAATGTTAAAAAACTCTAAAAACATTAAAAACCCTAAAAAACTTAAAAACCCAAAAATACCCTAAAAACCCTAGAAAACCTAAAAACCACTAAAAACTCTAAAAACCCTTAAAACCCATAAAAATGATAAAAAACTCTAAAAAACCTGAACAACTCTTAAATACTCAAAAAAAATCCCCTAAAACCCAAAAAACCCAAAAAACCTTAAAAACCCATTAGAATCCCAATGCCCCTAAAAAACACTCAAAACCCTTAAAATCATTAAAACCCCAAAAAACCCTAAACATCACAAAATTCCTAAAAACCCATAAAATTAATGAATATGTAAAAAACCCCCTAAAACCCCTGAAAACCACCTAAAAACCATAGAAACCCCTAAAAATCATTAAAAATCCTTAAAACTATAAAAACCTTAAAATCTATAAAAACCCACAAAAACCCCTTGAAACCAAAAAAACCCCTAAAACCTTAAAAAACTATAAAAACCCATAAAAACCCTAAAAAACACTATAAACTCTAAAACCCTTAAAACACCTGAACACTTTAAAAACTAAAAAAACCACAAAACCCTCAAAAAATTAAAAAAACACCTAAAAACCCAAAAAACCCCAAAAAAACCCCGAAAACACCTAAACCCCCCTAAAAACATTCAAAATCCCTAAAAACCTGAAAAAACCATAAAAAACCTAAAAACCCCTAAAAACCATGAAAATGTAAAAAAACCCTAAAAACATTGAAAAACCCCTAAAAACCATAAAAAATTTAAAAACCCCCAAAACCCCGTAAAATCCCTAAAAACCCACAGAAAACTCAAAAAACCTTTCAAACCCCTAAAAATATTAAAAAAATATAAATACCTTAAAACCCTTGAAAAATCAATAAAACCCATAAAACCCATAAAACCCAAAAAGACCCTAAAAAACCTAAAAAACTCTAAAAGCCCTAAATCCCCATGAACAGCCGTAAAAACAATCAAAATTCCTAAAACCTTACAAGACCCTAAAAACACATAAAACCATAATAAATAGCTAAAAAATAAAAAAAACATTAAAAAACTCAAAAAAACATTAAAAACCCTAAAAAACTAAAAAACCCTAAAACCAAAAAAGACCCTAAAAACCATAAAAACCTTAAAACCCCGAAAAACCCCACAAAAACCCTAAAAATGCATGAAAACATAAAAACCCCAAAAACCCAGAAAAACCCTTGAAAACCATAAAACCCCCTTAAAACTACAAAAACCCTAAAAACCCAAAAAAAACCCCACTAAAAACCCTTAAAACCCCCAAAAACGTTAAAAAACACTAAAAACCCTTAAAAAATCTATAAAACTGAAAAAATTCTCTAAAATCCCAAAAAGACACTAAAAGCCCTGAATAACCCTAAAATCCTAAAACCCCCTAAAAACACTAAAATCCCTCCATAACCATAGAAACCCTAAAAAACCCAAAAACCCATCAAAATTATAAAAAACCACTAAAAACTGATGAAAACGTAAAAAACCATTAAAAACCATGAAAACCATAAAAATTTCTAAAAACATTAAAAACCCATAAAATCCATAAAAACCCTAAAAACTAATTAAAAACTCGAAAAGAATCATTAAACCCCATAAATATGTTAAAAATATTTAAAAAACCTTAAAACCTCAAAAAACTCAAAAAAAACTAAAAGTCCAAAAGACCCTTAAAACCCTAAAAACGCCTAAAAATCCGCAAAAAATCCATGAAAATGAAAAAACCCTAAAAACTCTTAAAACCCCCTACAAACTGTAAATGCCCATAAAACCCATAAAAACCATAAAACCAATAAAAACTCTTAAAACCCCCTAAAAACTATAAACGCCCATAAAAACCATAAAAACCCTAAAACCCATAAAAACTAAAAAAATCCACAAAAAAGTCAAAAAAAACCTTACTACCTCTAAAAATGTTAAAAAACTATAAAAACAAAAAAAAACCCCTAAAACCCAAAAGACCCAAAAAACCCTGAAAACCACTAAAAACCTAAGAACCAATGAAAATCCCTAAAAAAATCAAAATCCCCAAAAACCATAAAAACATAAACCCTAAAAACCATAAAAATTATATATTTTTTTTAAAATCCAGGATAATGTAAAAAACTCTAAAACCCTAAAAAACCACTAAAAACATAAAACACCCTAAAAACCTTACAAAACCCTAAAAACCTATAAAACACCTAAAAACACTAAAACCCTTAAACCCCATAAAAATGTTAAAAATTCTAAAAAAACTTAAATCCCTATAAACTAAAAAAAAACCTAAAAACCCAAAAAGACTGTAAAAACCCTAAAATCACTAAAAACCCTTCAAAACATCTGAAAAAACCAATAAACCCCTCAAAATCCCTAAAAGCATTAATATCCCAAAAAATCCTAAAACCCCCTAAAAATCTATGAAAAAAACTCTAAAAACCCTGAAAAACCATTGAAACCCATAAAACACCTAAAACCCTTACAAAATTAAAAAAGACCCTAAAAACCCAAGTCCCTAAAAACCCGAAAAACCCTAAAAACCCAAAGAATCACCAAAATCATTAAAAACCTAATATACCATAAAAATCCAAAAAACCCCTAAAAATCAATGAAAGCATTAAAAAACCTAAAAACCCTAAAAAAACCCTGAAAACAATTAAAACCCCTAAAAACTTAAAAAACCAGAAAAACCCATTAAAATCCCAAAAAACCCACTAAAAACACTAAAAATCCTCTAAACCCCTAAAAATGTTAAAAACTCTAAAAACCCTAAACAACTAAAAAAACCTAAAAACCAAAAAAAGAGCATAAAAACCACTGAAAAACCCTAAAAACCACTAAAAACTCTAAAAACCCAAAACCCCCTAAAAATGTCAAAAAAATCTAAAAAACCATCAAACGGTTAAAAAACTCAAAAAAAAATCCTAAATCCCCCAAAAGACCCTAAAAACCCAAAAAAACTCTAAAACCCTAGAAAATCCATGAAAACCCTAAAAACCCCTAAAAATGTTTAAAAAATCTAAAAAACCTTAAAAACACTAAAAACTCAAAAATAATCCTAAAAACCCAAAAAGGCCCTAAAAACTCTGAAATCCCATAAAATCCCTAAAACCTAGAAAAACCCCTAAAACCCTCAAATTCCCTAAAAACCAAAAAAACGCTAGAACCATAAAAATCCTAAAAAACATCAAAATTCCATGAAAACGTAAAAACCCCTAATAACAATGAAAAACCACTAAAGACCATAAAAACACCGAAAAATATTAAAAAACCCTAAAAACCCATAAAAACCTTAAAACCACTGAAAACCACTAAAAACTTCACAAACCCATAAAACCTCAAAAAATGTTAAAAAAACTTTAACAAACATTAAAACCCATAAAAAAACCAAAAAAATCCAAAAAACCCAAAAGGACCCGAAAAATCCTAAAAACCCTAAAAACCCCTAAACACCCTAAAACCTTTAGAAAACCCCTAAAACCCTCAAAATCACTAAAAACTGTAAAAACAGTAAGAATCATAAAAATCCTAAAAAACCCCTAAAAATCCCTGAAAATGTTAAAAACCCAAAAAACCATTAAAAACCATTAAAACCCATTAAAAACCCTAAAAACCTTAAAAACCCAAAAAAAAACCCCTCAAAAACCCCTAACAACTCTAAAAACTCTTAAAACCCCTAAAAATGTTAAAAACTCTAAAAAACCATTACATCCCTAAAAACTCAAAAAACCCTAAAAACCCAAAAAGACCAGAAAACCCCGAGAAACCCCTAAAAACCCTAAAACCCTTAAAATCCCTAAAACCCACCAAAACCTTAAAAATGCTAAAACGCCCAAAAAATCATCAAAATCGTAAAAGATCCATAAAAATCCTGAAAACACCCTAAAAATCACAAAACCCCAAAAAACCTTAAAACCCCTAAATCCCCTAAAACCCCTACAAACTCAAAAAACCTACAAACCCCTAAAAATGTTAAAAAACTCTAAAAAACCTTAAAACCATAAAAAAACTCAAAAAAACCCAAAAAACCCAAAAAGAGCCTAAAAACGCTGAAACCCCCTAAAACCCTTAAATCCCTAAAAACCATAAAAAACCCTAAAAACTAAAAAAAACTAAAAAAACCCTAAAAATCCAGGAAAAAGTAAAAAAGCCTATTAACCTAGAAAAACCTTTGAAAACCACAAAAACAAGTAAAAACCTTAAAAAATATTAAAAACCCATTAAACCACTAAAAACTCTAAAAAGCCTTTAAACCCCTAAAAACATTAAAAAATTATAAAAAATCCTAAAAACCTTACAAAAACTCAAAAAACACTAAAACCCAAAAACCCTTAAAACCTCACAAAACCCTAAAAACAACAAAAATCATAAAAAACCCATAAAAATGTAAGAAAAAAATAAAAAATCTAAAAAAAATCCAGAAAAACCCCTAAAAACCAAAAAATCCAAAAAAAAAACCCTAAAACCCTTAAAACCCCTAAAACCCATAAAAACCACTAAAAATATAAAAGCCATAAAAACATGAAAACGATAAAAAACTCTAAAAATCTTAAAAACCCTAAAAAACTCAAAAAACCCTAAAACCAAAAAAGACCCAAAAACACTTAAACATATAAAAATCCTAAAAACCCTTGAAAAACACTAAAAAACTTTAAATCCATAAAAATCGTAAATTTTTTTAAAAACCCCTGAAAATCCATGAAAACGTAAAAAACCCCTAAAAACCACTAACACCACTAAAAACACATAAAACCCCTCAAAATATTAAAAAACTCTAAAAAACCTTTAAACCCTTAAAAAGTAAAAAAAAACCCTGAAAACCAAAAAAGAAACTAAAAACCCTGAAAAAACACTAAAACCCCCAAAACCCCTGAAAATTCTCACAAACAATCAAAATTTTTAAATCCCTAAAAACCATAAAAATCCAAAAAAACAACTAAAAATCCATGAAAATGTAAAAATCCCTAAAAAACCTAAATAACTCTTGAAACCATAAAATCCCCTAGAAACCTTAAAAACCCTATTAAACCCTAAAAAACCATAAAAATCCTAAAACCCCTAAAAACCCACTAAAATCTCCAAAGACCCTTAAAACCCAAAAAAATAAAAACTCTAAAAACTCAAAAGGCCCGAAAAACCCTCAAAGACCCTAAAACTCTAAAAAACCATAAAATCTTAAACCCCTAAAAATCCCTAAAACCCTCAAAATATAAAAAAACCCTAAAAACCATAAAAATCCTAAAAATCCCCTAAAATTCAATAAAAACATAAAAAACCCCCAAACCCCCTAGGAACCTTACAAAACTCAAAAAAATCCTAAAACCCCAAAAGACCCTAAAACCCCTACAAAACCCTAAAAATCCTAAAACCCCTAAAAATCAATAAAAACCCTAACCCCCCCCCCCCAAAAAAAACCAAAAAAATCTAAAAAACCACTAAAAATCCATGAAAACTTTAAAAACCCTACAAACCCGTAAACAACCCTAAAAACCATAAAACCCATAAAACCCCTAAAAACACTGATAAACCCATAAAAACCCCAAAAAACCACTAAAATATCTAAATACCATAAAAACCCATAAGAAGGTTTAAAAACTCTAAAAAATCTTAGAACCCCTAAAAACTAAAAAAACCTAAAACCCTTAAAAACCCTAAAAACTCTTAAAATGCCTAAAAATCCTAAAAAACCCTAAATACCATAAAAAACATCAAAACCCGTATAAATCCATGAAAAGGTAAAAAACCCTAAACCCCCTCGAAAAACATAAAAACCCCTTAAAACCTTAAAAAATCCTAAAAACCCCTAGAAACCCTAAAAAGCCACTAAAATTTCTAAAAACACTAAAACCCCTTGAAACATTAAAAAAATAATAATAAACATTGCCTGGTAAAAAAAGCTTTAAACCCCATGAAAACTCAAAAAACCCTAAAAACACATAAAATCTCTAAAACCCCTCAAAATCCCTAAAATCCCTAAAAACACTAAACACTATAAAAAAAACAAACCCCAAAAATTCATAAAAATTTAAAAAAACCCTAAAATCCATGAAAAATCCCTTAAAACCATATCAACCAAAAAAAAACCAAAAAACCCCAAAAAACCATAAAAACCCTAAAAAACACTAAAAAAATAAAAAACCTTAAAACCCCTAAAAATGTTGAGAAACTTTAAAAAACCTTGAAAACCATTAAAAAACTGAAAAAATCATAAAAACTCAAAAGACCCTAAAAACCCTGAAAACCCTAAAAACACCTGACAAATACTAAAAACCCTCAAAATCCCTAAAATCCAAAAAAAACCATAAAAACCAAAAAAACCAAAAAAAACCCTAAAATCCATGAAAACATAAAAAACCAAAAAAACCCTGAAAACCAGAAAAACCCTAAAAACCATAAAAAACCCTAAAAACCCATAAAAACACTAAAAACCACTAAAAACTATAAAATCCCCTGCAAATGTTAAAAAACTCAAAAAATATTAAAGAACCTAAAAAATAAAAAAACACTAAAAACCCTACAAAAACCCTAAACATGCTGAAAAATCTGAAAAACCCTAAAACCCATCAAAATCCCTAAATACCCTAAAAATGAAAAAAAATCGAAAAAACCCCTAAAATTTCATTAAAACTTAAAAAAACCTAAAACCCCACTAAAACTCTAAAAAACCTTAAAATGCCTAAAAACTTTAATAAACTAGAAAAACACCTAAAACTCCTAAAAACTAAAAAAACCCCTAAAACACCAAAAGACCCTAAAACCCCAGAAAAAACCCCCTAAAAACCCTAAACCCCCCTAAAACCTCAAAAAACCCTTCAAAATCCCTAAAAATCCTCAAAAAAAATAAAAAAAATAAAAAACCTAAAACCCCCAAAAAATCCATGAAAATGTAGAAAACCATAAAAATCTCCAAAATCCCTAAAAACCAAAACCCCTAAAAAATCCATAGAAACCCATAAATCCCCAAAAAGCTAGTAAAAACTCTAAAAACCCTTAAAACCCCTAAAAACATTAAAAACTGTAAAAAACCTTTTAAATCCTAAAGAACTTAAAAAAAACATAAAAACCCAAACACCATAAAAACTCTAAAACCCCTAAAAGCGTATGAGAAACCCTAAAACCCCTCAAAATCTCTAAAAACAATAAAATCCCTAAAACCATAAAAATCCTAAAAAACCACTAAAAATCCATGAAAACTTAAAAAACCCTAAAAACCTTAAAAACCCTTAAAACCCATAAAAACCATAAAACCCCTAAAAACCTCAAAAAATCTAAAAACCATAAAACCTCTAAAACCCTTAAAAAACCTAAAAACCCATAAAAACCACAAAAAACTATAAAAACACTTAAAACCCTAAAACTATAAACAACTCTAAAAACCAATAAACCCCTAAAAAATCCTAAATAACATAAATACTCTTGAAAACCCCTATAAACCCTAAAAATCCAAAAAAACAATAAAAAAGAATGAAAATCCTAAAAAACCAAAAAAAAACCCCTAAAAATCCATGAAAACATAAAAACATATAGGAAACCTGAAAACCCTTAAAACCCCTAAAAACCTTACAACCCTAAAACCTCACAAAAACCCTAAACCACTAAAATCTCTAAAACCCTTAAAATCCCAAAAAATGTTTAAAAACTCTAAAAAATCTTTAAAAAAAATCAAAAAACCCTTAAAAACCCAAAATGACCCTAAAAATACTAAAACCCACAAAAATCCTAAAAACCCCTAAAAAATCCATTAAAATGTAAAAACCCCTAAAACCCCTGAAAACCCTCTAAAAACCATAAAACCCCCAAAAAACCTTGAAAACCCTAAAACCCCATTAAACCCCTTAAACATTAAAAAAACTCTAAAAAACTATAAAACCTATAATAAATTTGAAAAACCTCTAAAAACCTAAAAAGAGCATAAAAACACTTAAAATCTAAAAAACCCCTTGAAAATCCATGAAAACGTAAAAAACCCTAAAACCCGTGAAAAAACCCTGAAAACCCTAAAATCCACTAAAAACCTAAAAAACCCTAAAAACCCATCAATACCCTAAAAACCACTAAAAATGCTAAAATCCTCCTTAAAAATCTTAAAAAAATTAAAAAAAATTAAAAAATATAAATCCATAAAAAACCCGAAAACCCAACAAGACCTTAAAACCCCCAAAACCCTAAAAATTCATGAAAAAACCTAAAAACTGTCAAAATCCCTAAAAACCATAAAAAACCCTAAAACCCATAAAAAACCTGATGTGAGACGCACGGGGTAGCCCGATCTTCACGGCGTGGGCGGCAGATGTAAGATGCGGCTTGTGGCTAAGTGGCGGATGATGGGTATGGATAGCGGATGAAAGTAGTCAATCAACGCTATAAGGAGCACGACCTACTACTTAGACAACACACTCAAGGGAGGGATGTGATAGCCAATCCACACAACAACACACTTGGGTTGAGGCACGGAATTGGGGCTTTGTGATCTTGGATCAGCAATCTAACTTGTAGATTGACAAGGCAAGAATGCACAAGAGCAAGGGGAAACTCGAAACAATTCTCACACAACGGAGAGAAACAAAGCATAAGCTCTCAATTAATTCTTCAATGCCATACAAGTGCCATGGGGGTGGCTATTTATAGCCAAGGGGTGATACAATAGTCAAGGGTCTAATACCCTAAAGTCATAAAGGCTAAATCAACCTTTTCCCCTTAAAGTCAAAAAGATAAAGTCTAACAAAGACTTTTGGAAAAGTAGCCCATGTCTTTCCACCCATAGCCCACCGGATTTGACTTTGATTACCTAGCCCACCAGATTTGACTTTGGTGTCCAAAGATGCCATTCTAAAATCTCCATGTGGGAAAGCCTTCCAAAATTCATGCAAACATGTGTCTTGGGCTTTACACATCTCCTTTGAGCTTAAATAAGACTGATAATAAGCCCATTTGCCACTTCTATACATGCACCTTGGGTTTGGGCCTTTTAATGCAATGAGATGGGCTTCTTTTGCCACTTGTAGTCTGTCAAATCTCCCTTGCATCATTGGGCCTTACAACTCCAACTTCACACATGTCATCAAGTCAATGTCATCTGCTGGTTTCATATAAAAACCTAACCCCCCCCCAAAAAATCCATGAAAATGTAAAAACCCCTAAAAACAAAAAAACTCCTAAAAACTATAAAAACCCTTGAAAACCTTAGAACTCTAAAAACCCATAAAAACCATAAAACCACTAAAAACTATAAATACTCTTAAAATCCCTAAAAATGTTAAAAAAGATAAAAAACTTTACCTTGTAAAATAACTCAAAAACCCAAAAAAACTCAAAAAAACCCTAAAAACCCAAAAAGACCCAAAAAACCCTAAAAAACCCTAAAACCCCCTAAAAACCCATAAAAACCCTCAAAATCCTTAAAAATCCTAAAAAACTAAAAGCAATAAAAAATATAAAAAACCCTAAAAATCCATGAAAACAAAAAAACTCTAAAAACCCTAAACACCCCCTAAAACCATAAAAATCCCAAAAAACCTTTAAAAAACCTAAAAACCCATAAAAACCCTAAAACCACTAAAAACTCTAAAAACCTTTAAACCCCTAAAAAGCTCAAAAAAACACTGAAAACCCAAAAAGATCCTAAAAACACTTAAAACCCCAAAAAACTCAAAAAACCCAAAAAACCCCGAAACCCCTAAAAATCCAAAAAACCCCTAAAATCTGTAAAAATTCTAAAAAACACCTAAAAATCCATGAAAACTTAAAAGCCCAAAAAACCCCAAAAAACATTGAAACCCATAAAAACCTTTAAAAAACTTTAAACCCCTAAACCCCATAAAACTCTAAAAACCACTCAAAACTTTAAAAACCCTTAAAACCCCAAAGAATGTTAAAAAACTCTAAAAACATTAAAAACACTAAAAAACTCAAAAAAAATCTTAAAACCCTAAAAATACCCTAGAAACCCTAATAGCCCCTAGGAACCCTTAAAACACTATAAACCCTAAAAACCCATAAAAACCCTCAAAAGCCTAAAAACCCTAAAAACCCTTAAAATCCTAAAAAACCCTAAAAACCACTAAAAACTCTAAAAACCTTAAAACCCATAAAAATGATAAAAAACTCTAAAAAACCTAAACAACCCTTAAAAACTCAAAAAGACACTGAAAACCCAAAAAACCTTAAAAAACCATTAAAACCACAATACCCTGAAAAACCTTCAAAACCCTTAAAATCTTTAAAACCCCAAAAACCCTAAACATCACAAAATTCCTAAAAACCCCATAAAAATAAAGAAAATGTAAAAAAACCTTAAAAACCCTGAAAAACCCTGAAAACCATTAAAACCCCTAAAAATCATTAAAAAACCTTAAATCCATAAAAACATTAAAATCTCTAATAACTCTAAAAATCCTTAAAAAACCTAAAAATATTAAAAACACTAAAAAACCTTAATACCCAAAAAAGGCCGAAAAACCCAAAAAGGCACTAAAAACCTTGAAAACCCCTAAAACCCTAAAAACCTCCTGAAAAACCTAAAAAAACCTCAAAATCCCAAAAAATCATTAAAAAGTGTAAAAACCATAAAATTCTTAAAAACCTCTAAAAATCTATGAAAATGTAAAAAACCCTGAAAACCCCTTGAAACCAAAAAACCCCCTAAAACCCCATAAAAACCCTAAAAATTCACTAAAAAATATTAAATCCCTTTAAACCCATAAAAATGTTAGAAAACTATAAAAAAACTTTAATAACAAAAAAAACTGAAAAAACCCCCCAAAACCCAAAAGGACCCAAAAAATCTAGAAAACCCCTATAACCCTAAAAACCTTCTAAAACCCTAAAAAACCTCAATATCCTGAAAAACCCAAAAATAATAAAAATCCTAAAAAACACCTAAAAATCCAAGAAAACATAAAAACCATAAAAACCCTAAAAAACCCTAAAAACCATAAGACCCCTTAAAAACCATAAAAAACCCTCAAAACCCATAAAAACCTTAGAAAACCACTAAAAACTCAAAAATCCAATAAAGCCCCTAAAAATGTTAAA
Source organism: Viscum album (assembly GCA_963277665.1). NCBI lineage: Eukaryota > Viridiplantae > Streptophyta > Magnoliopsida > Santalales > Viscaceae > Viscum > Viscum album. Next base: position 610,936,264 of record OY728147.1, read on the forward strand.
AACCTCTAAAAACCCTTAAAACCCATAAGAAACTCAAAAAACCCGGAAATCCCAAAAAGACCCTAAAAACCTTGAAAAATGTTTAAAAAACCTGAAAATCCCTACAAACCCCTAAAAGCCCTAAAGACCCTCTAAATCCTTAAAACCCCTAACAACTCTCTAAAACTATAAATTCCTAAAAAACCCCTAAAAATTCATGACAAGTAAAAAACCTGAAAACCCTTAGAAATATTAAAGTCCCGAAAAACCATAAAAAATCATAAAACCCCATAAAAACCAAAAAACCCACTCAAAACTCTAAAAACCATTAAAACCTGTAAAATGTTAAAAATACTTTAAAGAACCTTAAAAACCCGAAAAACTCAAAAACCCTAAAAACCCCAAAGGACCCTAAAAACTCTGAAAAATCATAAAACCCCTAAAAACCCTTGAAAACCCCTAAACTCCCCAAAAATCTCAAAGAACCATAAAAACTCCAAAAAACCATAAAAATCCAAGAAACACCATAAAAATCGATGAAAATGTAAAAACCATAAAACCTTGAAAACCATAAAAACCCATAAAACCTTAAAAAACCCTGAAAACCCCTAAAAATAATTAAAAACTCTAAAAATCCTGTAAACCCCTAAAAACGTTAAAATACTCTAAAAATCCCTAAAAACATTAAAAACTCAAAAAAAAAAACTAAAAACCCAAAACGGCCATAAAAACCTTAAAAACCCCTAAAAACCCTAAAAACCTCTAAAAACCCCCAAAATACCAAAAAACCCTAAAAAACCCTAAAAACCATAGCAATACCAAAAAATCCATGAAAACATAAAAAACCCCGAAAAACCTGGAAAACAACCTTAAACAATAAAACTCCCAAAAACCATAAAAACCAATAAAAACCCTAAAAACCCATAAAAACCAATAAAAACCCTAAAAACCCATAAAAACCCTTAAAACAACTAAAAACTATAAAACCATTAAAAACCCTAAAAACTATAAAAAACCTTAAAACCAAAAAAACCCTTAAAACCAGAAAAAACTAAAAAAACCCTAAAACCCCGAAAACCCTAAAAACTATGAAAACCCTAAAAACCCCTAAAACCCCCCAAATCCCTAAAAACCCCTTAAACCCTAAAAACCAAAAAAATCTAAAAAACCCCCAATAATCCATGAAAATGTAAAAAGCCTACATAAACCTTAAAAACAAAAAAAAACCTAAAAACTATAAAAACACATAAAACCCTAAAAACCCTAAAAACTAAAAATACCATAAAACCCAAAAACACCATAAAACCCCCCTAAAAAACCCTAAAATCCCTGAAAACCCTAAAAACCCTAAAAACATAAAAAAACCCAAAAAAACCCTAAAAAAAAAACTAACAATCCATGAAAATGTAATTACCCCTATAAACCCTGAAAACCATTAAGACACCTAAAAACCATAAAAATATCCTAAAAACCCATAAAACCCTAAAAACCCACTAAAAAAATAAAAACTATTAAAACCCCTATAAACATTAAAAAACTTTAAAAAATCATAAAAACTGAAAAAAAAAATCCATAAAAACCCAAAAAAACCCAAAAACCCCCGAAAAAACCTAAAAACCTTCAAAATCTATAAAAACCCTAAAAACCCAAAAGACCAAAAAAATCCTAAAAATCCCCAAAAAATCTATCAAAATGTAAAAACCTTAAAGCACTAAAAAAACCATTGAAACCCATAAAAACCCCTAAAACATTAAAAAAATCTAAAAACCCATAAAAACCTTTAAAGACTCTGAAAACCCTTAAAACCCCTCAAAATGATAAAAAACTCTAAAACCCCTTAAAAACCATAGAAAAATTAAAATAAAACCCTAAAAACTCAAAAGACCCTAAAAACCCCCTAAAACAATTGAAAACCCCTAAAACCACTCAAAGTCCCTAAGAAAACTAAAAACCCAAAAAACCATAAAAATCATAAAAACCCCTAAAAATTAATGAAAATGTAAAAACCCTAAAAGCCCATAATAACCCTAAAACCACTAAAAACTCTAACAACACTTAAAATTGCTAAAAATGATAAAAAAACTGTAAAAAAAACTTTACAAACCCAAAGAAACTTTAAAAAAATCCTAAAAACCATGAAAACCCTTAAAAAATCTAAAGATCCCTAAAAACCCTAAAAATCCCTAAAACACTAAAAATCCTAAAAAATCCTAAAAAACCCCTAAAAATCTATGAAGGTGTAAAAAACCCTAAAAACATGAAAATCTCTATAAACCATAAAACCCATAAAAACATTAAAAAACCCTAAAACCCGATAAAAACCCTAAACACCCTGAAAAATCTCTAAAAACCATAAAACCCAAAAAACATTAAAAAACCCTAAAACCACATAAAAACCCTAAAAGAACACTAAAAACTCTAAAAGCCTTTAAAACCCCTAAAAACACTAAAAAACTTTAAAACCCTAAAAAACTCAAAAAAAACCAAAAAACTCAAAAAAACCCTAAAACTCTGAAAAATCCTAAAAACCATAAAACCCCCAAAAAACCATGAAAATGTAAAAATCCCTTAACACCCTAAAAACCCTTGAAAACCATAACACCCCTAAAAACCATAAAAAACAAAAAAAAAATCCATAGAAACCCTAAAAAACCATGAAAAACTCTAAAAACGCTTAAAACCCCTTAAAATGTTAAAATACTCTAAACCCCCTTAAAATCCTATGAACTCAAAAAACCCTAAAAGCACAAAAAGACCCTAAAACCATGAAAAACCCTAAAAACCCATGAAAAACTCTCAAAATCCCTGAAAACCTAAAAAAACTCTAAATACCATAAAAATCCTTAAATACCATTAAGAATCCATGAAAAAGTAAAAACCTCTAAAACCCCCAGGAAACCCCTGAAAAACCATAAAACCCCATAAAAGCCTTAAAAACCCTAAAAAATCATATAACCTTAAAAACCACTAAAAAGCCAAAAAACCCTTTAAACCCCTAAGAATAATAAAAAACCTTAAAACATGAAAAGATTAAAAGAAACATAAAAACCCAAAAGAACCATAAAAACTCGAAAAGACCCTAAAAACCCAAAAAGACCCTAAAAACCCTTGAAAACTCCCCAAAAACCCTTTAAATCCTTACAAATCCTAGAAATCCCCTAATAATCTACGAAAACATAAAAAAACCCTGAAAACCCTTGAAACCTATAAAACCACTAAAAACCATAAAACCTAAAAACCCAAAAAAATCTAAAAACCCACTAAAATCTCTAAAAGCACTTGAAACCCCTAGAAACGTTAAAAATCTCAAAGAAACCTTAAAAACCCTAAAAAATAAAAAAATACCTAAAACCCCAAAAGACCCCAAAAACACTGAAAACCACTAAAACCCCTAAAGACCATAAAAATCCTAAACCCCCTAAAAATCCATGAAAATGTAAAAAACCCTAAAAACCCATTGAAAATAAAAAAACCCTAAAAACTCTAAAAACCCTTAAAACACATAAAAAAGCTAAAAACTCTAAAAAACATTAAAACCATAAAAAACTCAAAAAAATCTTAGAAACCCAAAAGACCCGAAATGCCTAAAAATTCCTAAAAACCTTAAAACCCATAAAAATCCTAAAAACACCTAAAAATCCAGGAAAACGTAAAACCCCTAAAAACCCCTAGAAACTATAAAAGCCCTAAATCGCATAAAAACCCCTAAAACCCTATAAAACCTTAAAAAACACCAAAAACTCTAAAAGTTCTTAAAACCCTAAAAACCTTAAAAAACTCAAAAAAACCTTAAAATCCCTAAAAACTCAAAATATACCCAAAAACCCAAAAGACCCGAAAACCCCCCAAAAACTCTAAAAACTCCAAAAAAACCCTACAAACCATCAAAATTTCTAAAATCCCTAAAACGATAAAAAATGTAAAAAAACATTAAAAAACATTAAAAAACCCCTAAAGACCATAAAAACCATAAAAAACCATAAAAACCTTAAAAACCCAAAAAAACCCTAAAAACCACTAAAAACCATAAAAACCCTTTAAACGCCTAAAAATGTTAAAAAACACTAAAAAACCTTAAAAAGCTTAAAAACTTAGAAAATCCATAAAACCGAAAAGACTATAAAAACCCTGAAAACCCCAAAAAAACCCAGAAAAAAACCCCAAAACCCATCAAAATCTATAAAATTCCTAAAAAACCCTAAAAACATAAAAATCCTAAAAAACAACTAAAAATCTATGAAAACGTAAAAAACCTAAAAACCCTAAAAAACCCATGAACACCATAAAGACTCCTAATACCCTTAAAAAATCCAAAAAACACATAATACCCCTAAAAACCACTAAAAACTCTAAAAACCCTTAAACCCCCAAAAAACGTTAAAAAACTCTAAAAAAGCCCTAAAAGCCCTCAAAACCCTAAAACCACTAAAAAAATTGAAAAACCATAAAAAAACATAAATAACCCTGAAAAATCCATGAAAAAACAACCCGAAAGCCCTGATATAACCCAGAAAACCATAAACCCCCTAAAAACCTTAAAAACCCCTAAAAACCCATAAAAACCATACAAAAGTACTAAAAACTCTAAAAACCATTAAAACCACTAAAAACGTCAAAAAACTCTAGAAACCTTAAAACCCCTAAAAAACTCAAGAAGGCCTAAAACTCCAAAATAATCCTTAAAAGCTTAAAAACCCTAAAAACTCTAAAAACCCCTAAAAACCCTAAAAATAAAAAAAATTGAAAAAAACCCTAAAAATATGAAAATTTCAAAAACCCGAAAAACCCATAAAAACCATAAAAACCCCTAAAAACCTTAAAATATGATAAAAAAACTAAGAAACTACTAAAAACTCTATGACCCATTTAAACCCCCCAAAATGTTGAGAAACTCATAAAAACCCTCCAAATCACAAAAAACCCTAAAAACCCTAAAACCCTAAAATATATAAAATACCACTAAAAACTCTAAAATCCCTTTAAACCCCTAAAAATGTTCAAAAACTCTTAAAAACCTTAAAAATATTAAAAACTACCAAAAACCATAAAACCCAAACGACCCTAAAAACCCTGAAAACCCGGAAAACCGCCTGAAATTTCCTAAAAACCCTAAAAATCCTAAAACCCATAAAATCCTAAAAAACCCTAAAAATCCATGAAAATGTAAAAATCCATAAAAACCCACTACAAACCACCAAAAACACTAAACCCAATAAAAATGTTAAAAAACTCTAAACCTCAAAAAAATACAACCCCCCCCCCCCCCCAAATTCCCCAAAAGGCCTTAAAACCCCATAAAAACACCTAAACCTCACCCTAAAAACCCTAAAAACCCGCAAAATTCTTAAAACCCCTAAGAAACCCTAAAAACCATAAAAATCCTAAAAACCCCCAAAAATCCATGAAAATATAAAAACCCCTAAAGACTCGGACAGGCACCTGAAAATCATAAAAACACAAAAAAATATTAAAAACCATAAACACCCTAAAAAAACACTAAAAATTCTAGAAACCATGAAGATGCCTAAAAACATTAAAACCCTCTGAAAACTCTAAAAAACTCAAAAAAACAAACTAAAAATACAAAAGGACCCAGAAACCCCAAAAACCCCTGAAAAATTCTACAAAACCAAAAAATCACTAAAAACCCTATAAACCTAAAAATCATAAAAAACCTTAAAAACCCAAAAAAAACCAATGACAACGTAAAAACACTAAAACCCCCCAAAAAACCCCTTAAAACCATAAAACTCCCTAAATACCTTAAAAAACACTAAAAATCCATAAAAACCCATAAAAAACTCTAAAAACCATTAAAAACCTAAAAACATTAAAAGACTACAAAAAAACTTTAAAATCCTAAAAAGTCAAAAAAAAACCCTAAAAACCCAAATTACTTAAAAACCCAAAAAAACAATAAAACCCCTTAAATTTCATAAAACCCTCAAAATCCCTAAAAACCCTAAAAACTGTAAAACCCAAAAAACCCCAAAAAACCCACAAAAATCCATGAAAACGTAAAAAACTTTGAAAACCATAAATACACCTAAAAACCTTAAAAACATTAACAACGCATAAACCCCTAAAAATCGACTAAAAACTCTAAATGATGCATCGCCGGAAATCTAAAAATGATTAATCGGAGAGGACCAGCGTAATGTAGCCAAATTGACCAAGGCTTAAAGGCAATTCCACCCGCTAAGGTTTCTCTATGATTAAAGACCACATCACCAGCAATGGAGATGCACCACCAATTCTGGGCAAAGAGAAGTGACTAAATCTAGAAGAATGCACAACAAGCTTCACAAATTCGTCCAATTCAAAAACTTCCATTACAAATGGATGAAAATACATTATAAAGACAAAATTAAGAAAGGAAAATGTCCCAATTCGATTTACAAGGCATGGGAAATGCAAAAGGCACATAAAAATCATAAAAAAACACTTTCCCAATCCATTTAATGACCCCAATAGCTAAAGTAGCAGGATTCTCTCTTAATGATACTTTTCTCCACATTCTCTCTCCTCATTAATGTACTGCTATGAATCCACCCATTTCCATGTGGATAAGTGATTTTGGGCCCCAAATAAGTGTGTTGTGGCCAACCATAGTGTTGGAAATCAAGATGTATGGGCTGGTCCAATTCGAGCAACAATTGGACTTGAAATTTTTATCAAGCCCAAAATTATTCTCCTTGGGTTGAATCTGATCCATATCATTCCCCCTTGGTTGAAGAGGATTTTCCCTCAAATCCATGACATCATCTTCTTCAATGTAAGAAGATAAGTCCCCAATGTTGAACCTTGCAGAAACGCCGCCAAAATAATCTGGTAAATCAATTTTGTAGGCAATGTTTCCCACGCATTTAAGCACTTTGAATGGACCTTCAGCTCGTGGTGCCAACTTGCCCTTCCTTTTGGATGGTAATCTCTTCTTGTGAAGGTGAATCGACACTTTGTCTCCAGGTTGGAAAATAGCCTGCTTCCGATGCTTGTTTTCTCGCCTCTTGTATGCTTCATTAGACTTCTCTATTTGAGCACGAATAGATTCATGGAGCTTCTTCATCTCCTTTTTCTTCTCTTCCACAGCAATATTCACCTAAAAATCAAGATGCAAAGAGCAAAATTCTATAGGAGTGATTGGATTGATGCCATAAACCACTTCAAATGGAGAATTCCTAGTGGTAGCACTCAAAGATCTATTGTATGCAAATTATGCTTGGGCCAGTTGCAAATCCCAATCTCTCATGCTCTTATTCACCAATGTTCTCAGAATAGTGCCCAATGTATGATTCGTAACTTATGTTTTCCCATCCGTTTGAGGGTGATAGTATTTGCTGAAAAGGAGTTTTGTACCGAATTTCCCCCATAATGTCCTCCAAAAATTACTGAGAAATTTTGTGTCTCTATCTGAAACGATGCTGCGAGGAATTCCATGAAGGCGAACAATCTCTTTGAAAAATAATTCTGCCACTTTCACCACATCTTCAGTCTTATGGAAAGGTATGAAATGATTCATCTTAGAAAATCGATCAACAACAACCATTATTGAATCTTTACCTCGTTGACTCTTTGCTCTTTGACATGTTCCGCAACTCGAAAGAATTTATTGGACATCTGATTACATCTTCGGCCAGTAGAAATGCTCCTTTAGTATCTCAAATGTTTTATGGATGCCAAAATGACCAGCAATTCCCCCTTCATGTGCTTCCCTAACGAGCAAGTCCCTGTAATTACCCTTTGGAGCACACAACTTGTTTATCTTAAAGAGAAACCCATCATTTATAGAATAATCCTCCACAAATCTATATTGACATTGGATTAAAATAGAATTAAACTCCATATAATGCTGATAATCTTCTCTCATAAGCTGAAATCCAAGAATTCGAGCATCTAGAAAGGTAAGTAATGCATACCTTCAAGATAAAGCATCTACCACCAGATTATCTTGCCCCTTCTTGTATTTTGACACAAATGAGAATGATTGTAAGAATTCCACCCACTTTGCATGCCTTGAACTCAGCTTGTGTAGACCATTGAAAAACCTCAATGCCTGATGGTCAGAATGAAGAACAAACTTCTTCGGTCTCAAATAATGAAACCAATGATCTAGGGATCTTATAACCGCATAAAATTCCTTATCATAGGTGCTATAATTCCTCCTTGAATCATTAATTTTCTCACTGAAATATGCAATAGGATGCTTGATTTTGATGATAATAGCGCCTATCCCAACTCCACTTGCATCGCATTCCACTTCAAAGACTTGATCAAAATCAGACAATGCCAAAACCGGTGCTTCACACAACATTTTCTTAATGATTTAAAATGATTCATTTGCTGCCTTTGACCGTTCAAATTTCTCATTTTCAAGCATTCAGTGATAGGTACCATGATAGTGCTGAAATTGGAAACAAAGCGACGATAAAAAGATGCCAAACCATGGAAACTTCTTATTTCGGTGTTGGATTCTAGTTTTGGTCAGGACTTGATTACTTCCACTTTTGATTCATCCACCATGAAGTCATCTTTGGTTACCAAAAATCCCAGAAACACCACTTTTGTTGAAAAGAACTCGCATGTTTTCATCTTTCCATATAGATTTTGTTTACGTAGAACGTCAAATACCCACCGAAGATGATCTACATGGCTCTCCACATCCTTGCCGTAAATCAAAATATCATCCAAATAAACAACCACAAATTTACCAATGAATGGTTTCAGAACTTCATTCATGAGTCGCATGAATGTGCTAGGAGCATTTGAGAGGCCGAATGGCATGACCAGCCACTCAAACAATCCGCCTCTAGTTTTGATGGCCGTTTTCCACTCATCCCCTTCCTTCATTTGAATCTGGTGGTATCCACTATGAAGATCAACCTTCAAAAATATTGATGAACCATGTAATTCATCAAGAATATCATCGAGTCGTGGAATGGGATACCTGTATTTGATGGTAATATTATTGATAGCTCCACTATCAATGCACTTGCGATACGCACCATCTTTCTTCGGCACCAATAATGCTGGAATAGAACACGGGCTCATGCTAGGCCTTATAAAGCCTCGATCCATCAACTCGTCTACTTGCTTCTGCAATTCCCTTGATTCTCCAGGATTACACTGATATGCTATTTTATTTGGCAATTGTGCACCCGGTAAAAGATCAATCTGGTGTTCAATGCCTCTAAATGGTGGTAATCTTGCTGGAATATCATTAGGAAAAACATTATGATATTTCCCAATTAAGGAATGAGATAACAGATGTGGATGACGCTTCTCCTCATGGAACGACTTTTCCATCACCAATAAAGCAAAAACTGGCTTTTTCTTATTTATGGATTTCTCCACTTGAGCTTTTTTGATAAAGAGACTATAATTGGGCACTTCCAGAACAGATTATTATTGAAGAGTTTGGGACGACTTCAAAGGGGAAAGTGTGATTTTTTTCCCTAGATTGAAAAGAATATGTGTTCTTCCTCACATCATATTTCACTTCCCTATCAAACAGTCAAGGCCTTCCCAACAACAAGGGACAAGAATCCATAGGAATAACATCACACAATACTTCATCAGCATAGTTCTTACCAATGGAGAATGAAGTCAGAACCTGTTTGTTGACTTGTAGTGTGCTCCCATTGTTCAACCATTGAAATTTATACGAGTGAGGATGATTCTGAGTTGGAAGCTTCAATTTCTCCACTAGCGTTTTTGAATCCACATTTATATAGCTCCCACTATCAATAATCACCATGCATACCCGCTGATTAATGGTGCAACGAGTTTGGAACAAGTTTTCTCTTTGATCTTCTTCCGGGCAGATTTGAGCTTGCAAAACTCTTCTTAGCACCAGCATGTTTCCCACATCAGCTTCTTCCACAACATGTTCCTCATTTTCAGCCTTCTCTTTCCCTTTATCCAACATCTTGTTCCTTCCAAATTCCTTCTCACCAACACCAAATTTATTAGAAGAAATACCTTTATAAAAATTTGTACCTCTATTGTAGTTTTTGAGCGTCGGTGCCTTTGAGGTCCGCTTTTTCTTTTCCACCTTGATCGCCAGCTTGCAAACACCATCAAGTGAGTAGAATGGTTGCAACTCCACTAAATGTGCAATTTCTTCATTTAATCCACCCAAAAATCTTGCGATTGTTTGCTATTTATATTTTGGAACATCACTTCGCATTAATAAACGATCAAACTCCTGAATATACTCTTCAACAGATTTATATCCTTGTCATGGGCTATGCATTCGGAAATAAAGCTCTTGCTTATAATTTTTGGGCAGAAATCGTCTCCTCAAAAGCCTTTTCAACTTCTCCCATGAGCGTATTTTTCCCTTTTCATCATGTTCCCGCTGTTTCTTCAGATTTTCCCACCAAAGAGATGCAGAATATTTAAATTTCAGAATGGGTACTGTGCACTTCTTCTCATCAAAACAATTCTTAAATTCAAAGAACCATCCGATTTCCTGCATCCAATCCAGAAAATCATCCAGATTCATACTCCCATAAAAATATGGAATGTCAATCTTCAACCCTCTTTCAATATCTTCATCATATCTTCTTCTTCGCATATCCACCTCTGAATCATTGGAATCATCACCATTTGCATGATCTTTATAAAATGGTGTTGGATTGCGCCTATTATGTGGTGATGGAGGTCGGGTATGATGCTGCGGTGGAGAGGAGTTAGGTCGTCGCACTCTCAATAGTTGAGCAAGTTGCTCACCGATTTGAGTAATTTGTGATTATAGTTGTGCATTAGTTATTTCCCATGGAGCAGGAGGAGTAGAAGATCCGCTCTTTCAAGACATGATGGAGAGTAACAAGAAGGATGCGATAGAACTTACTCGTAGGAACTGCGGCTCTGATACCAACTGATGCGTCGCCGGAAAGCTCAAAACGAGTAAGCGAAGAGAACCAGTGTAATGTAGCCGAATCGACCAAGGCTTAAAGGCAATGCCACCCGCCAAGGTTTCTCGATGCTTAAAGACCACGTCACCAGTAATGGAGATGCACCACCAATTTTGGGCAAAGGGAAGAGGCTAAAGCCAGAAGAATGCACAACAAGCTTCACAAATTCGTCCAATTCAAAAACTTCCATTATAAAGTGATGGAAATACATTATAAAGACAAAATTAAGAAAGGAAAATGCCCTAATTTGAGTTACAAGGCATGGCGAACCCAAAAGGCACATAAAAAGCATAAAACAATACTTTCCCAATCCATTTAATGACCCCACTAGCTAAAGTAGCGGGATTCTATCTTAATGATATTTTTCTCCATCTTCTCTCTCCTCATTAATGTGCTTCTACGAATTTCACCCATTGCCATGTGGATAAGTGATTTTGGTCCCCAAATAAGTGTGTTGTGGCCCACCATAGTGTTGGGCATCAAGAAGTGCGGGCTGGTCCAATTCGAACAACAAGTGGGCTTGAAATTTCTATCAAGCCCAAAATTATTCTCCTTGGCCTGAATTTGATCCATATCACTAAAACCCTTAAAATCCCAAAAAATATTAAAGAATTCTAAAAGACTTTAAGAACCCTAAAACACTCAAAAAAGCCCTTAAAAAATCCTAAAAACCCTAGAAAAAACCAAAAAATAATCAAAATCCCCAAAAACTCTAAAAAATCCTAAAACCCCATAAAAACCCTAAAATCACTAAAAACTCTAAAAACCCTTAAAACTCCTATATATGTTAAAAAACTGTAAAAAATCTTAAACTCCTAAAAAACTGAAAAGACCAAAAATCCAAAAAGACCATAAAAACCCTAAAACCCCATAAAAATCCCTAAAAAACCCTAAAATCCCTCAAAAAAATCCTAGAAACCCTAAAAGCCCTAAAAATCATAAAAAACTAAAACCCCTAAATATCTATGAAAACATAAAAAACCCTACAAACCATGAAAAATCCCTAAAAACCACAAAACCCCCAAAAACCTTAAAAAACCTAAAAAACTCATAAAACCCTAAAAACCACTAAAAACTCTAAAACCCCTTTAAACTCCAAAACATGTTAAAAACTCTAAAAAACCATATGTAACGTCTCGAGTCAGGTGCCACTCAACGGGTGTCCCGAACCCGGTTCGCCACGTGAGCTCAAGCACATTTCCCCAAACGTCAGAGGCTGCTGACTAGCAGCGAGGGTCCAGGTCTGATAGTGGGGAAACTATGCCCTCATTTGTCAAAGTGTAGCGCAGCGGAATATAATAAAAACATACATCAACAGCAGAAGCAGTAAACCATACACAACTGAAATAAACAACTGGAGATGATTTAACCAACAGGATATAAAAAATGCAACATGTCACAAGTTCTAAGAAAGCAGCCAGAACATGTTATACATCGATACAGTACAACCGAATACAGAGTATAGTAAAACAACCAAAACAGCTGGCAGCGGCATTGCGAGCCTAGGTTCGGTCTCATGCCCTCACACTCCTCAACAACAGTCAAGTACCTGTATAGGGACTCTTGCCCCTATCTACACCTGCAGTAATGTAATCTGTTTGGGCCGAAAAGCATGACCCAAACAGGGTGTGAGAAATATATCTCAGTAGGCACCCACCAATTGCCCGTGCCCAACTGCATGTAAGTATGCAACAACAGTGTGCAATAGTAAAATGCAATAGAGTAAGCAGTACTGAAAGTAACTAACTTAACAGTTGAATTACCATTTTATTATTCATTTAATCCATTTCAATATAAGAAATCACCACAGTGCATTTATCAGTAAACATTCCACGTCCTCAGACAAGCAAAACCTTACCCTCAGGTAAGCAGAATCCAACCCATAGGTATAGCCCTCAGGCATAACATAAGTTGCCCTCAGGCGCAGGAAATGTCGCCCTCAGGCACAGAAGTCAAACCCTCAGGCACGAAAGGTTTCCCTCGGGCGAAATAGTATGTTTCCCTCAGGCTAATACAGTTACGCCCTCAGGCTATAGTAAAACACCACCCTCAGACATAAGTAACCGGGTCATGCCCAACATATAAACATGCACTTTACATACAATTTCTCTCAAGGCAAAAGTAATGAATAATTTAAACATAGCATACCCTCGGGTATCCTGGCCAAATGGATAAACAGAGGAACGCACCCCCGGGGTGGTCCTGGATACAAGCAGCGATCCCAAACAACATTTTCACAATTTTATTAATTACCTATACAATTCTAAGTATTCAATATAGCCACGGCCTCAGCCACACGACACCCCAAATATGGGTTTGTAGCTCAAAAACACGTAAAAATGCATGACAGTTGGAAAATAAACACAAATCCACCTACCTTATACATCAACGAGCGGTATACACGATCGTCGATCCCAGAAACGCCCAAGAACGACATAGATCTGACGAATAAGAAAACCCATTCAAACGTAAATAACTTCCGTTAGGGGAAGAATTGGCAAGAACCATACCATGAGAGGAGAGGGCTTACCCGTCCGATTCCAACGAGATCGTCCGAGGCGGAATCGAATTCCAGACGAACACTCGACGGATCTTCAAAGGTTCGGCCTCCTCCTTTGGCTCCAAAACGTCTCAAATGCCTCCTCTGCCAAATGAGGAGGCTACTGCCCATTTTAAGCCAAAAAAACAAAGTACATGGCGTGTACTCCCTTCATTTAATATGTTCCTCTGGCAGCACCGCCACACTGTTCATCCGTTGACATGAGTACATGACATGTACTCCCGAGTACACAGCATGTACTCCCGAGTACACGGTGTGTACTGTCGCCCAGTTGGCGGCTACTCCACAGCCTTACTATTTAGGCCTGCCAATTGACTACACGGCGTGTAAGGTACCACTACACGACATATAGTTGGTTCCTACACCCTTCGTCACCGACATGGCTACATGCCCCGTGTACCCATCCCACACGGCCAAAAGTACACAGCGTGTGGAAAAGTACACGGCGTGTAGTTCCAAAATTTAGTATTTTCCCAATTTTCCATATTTTCTCAAAAACACTTAAGGAAAAGGAAAAAGAAGAATCCCATACCTCAAAATTACGAATCGGGTTCTTAAAAACTTCCCCCCTTATAGCAATTCGTCCCCGAATTGCCCTTCTAAGGGTGGAGAAGATATAGTTCAGAACACCTCTGGCCACTGAGCATGTACATCGGTCTCCCGATCCCAGGTTTCGTCCTACACTCGTCCATGCTGCCATAGCACCCGTACGAGAGGAACTGACCGGCCTTGGAGAACCTTTGTGCTCCTGTCAACGATACGAATCGGATGCTCCTCAAAGGATGCATCTGCCTCCAGCTCAACCTCTTCGAGCTGAAAGACGTGAGACGGGTCTGAATGATAGCGATGTAACTGAGACACATGGAAGACATCGTGCATGGCTCAGTACCGCTGCAGTAACTACAACCGATAGGCAACCAGCCCGACTCTCTCCAGAATCTCAAAGGGGCCCACATACCTCGGTGAAAGATTACCCTGTCTCATGATCCACTTGTGTCCCAACCTCGATGAAACACGCAAGAAAACCTAATCCCCGACCACGAACTCTAAATGTCGTCTGTGGTGATCAGCATATGACTTCTATCGAGACTACGCGGTAGCCATTCGCTTCTGAATCAACTGGACCTCCTCAGATGTCTCCTACAGGAGCTGTGGCCCCAGTAAAGCTGCCTCACCTGCCTCTAACCAGCACAAAGGTGATCGGCAAGGCCTACCATATAAAGCCTAGTATGGTTCCATCTCGATAGTTGCCTGAAAACTATTTTTATAGGAAAACTCGACTAAGGGTATATGTTTCTCCCAAGAGCCCCCAAAGTCTAGGATGCATGCGCGCAACATGTCCTCTAGCACCTGTATTGTCCGCTCTGACTGGCCATCTGTCTGAGGGTGGTATGCTGTGCTCAGAAGCACCTGTGTACCCAGCACCCTCTGAAAACTCTGCCAGAAACGAGACATAAAGCGGGCGTCCCTATCCGAAACGATAGACCGAGGGACCCCATGAAGACAGACGATCTCTCGGATATGCAGCCTTCCGTTCTCGTCAACACTGAAGGTCTCCTTGATCGGCAATAAGTGAGCTACCTTCGTGAGTCTGTCCACAACAACCCACACGACGTCATTGCCACAAGGTGACCTCGACAATCCAGTCACGAAATCCATCGCAACATCATCCCATTTCCACTCCGGAATGGTTAACTGTTGTAACAGCCCAGCTGGTCTCTGGTGCTCCGCCTTGACCTGCTGACAGGTGGAACACCTCATAACAAAACCATCCATCTCTCTCTTCATACCCGACCACCAGTACTAACACCTCAAGTCACGGTACATCTTGGTAACCCTGGGATGAACTGCCCAAGCTGAAGCATGAAACTCCCGCATTAGCTCCTCGCGTATATCCCCTGGAACCCATACTCTCGTCCATGGAAACGTAGGACCTCATCATCGCCTATCGTCAAACCAGGAGAAGGGTCCCCACTTGCCACCGACTGTCGTAGAACTAGGCCTTCTGAAATAGATAGTTGTCTCATCCTCACTCTGTCCAGGAGGGTATAAGTCACAGCTAAGGAGGAAAGATAAGTCTACCCCTGACTGTCGTGCACCTCCAGATGCATCTCAGAGAACAAGGCCATGAGATCCCACTCACCACTGGCCTCCTGCATCGCCTGTATCTGAGTCTTCCTGCTCAGTACATCAGCTACTGCATTACCTTTACCATGTGTATAGGCAAGCTCAAAATCAAAGGACTGTAGGTACTCGACCCACCTCCTCTGTCTCAGATTCAAGTCACGCTAAGTAAAGATATACTTGAGGCTTTTATGGTCGGTGAAAACCACAAAATACTCTCCCAACAGATAGTGTCTCCAACAGCGCAACGCATGAACAACTGCAGCTAACTCGAGATCATGCGTCGTGTAATTCTAGTCATGTGGCCTCAACTGCCGAGACCTGTACGCAACAACTTAGTCACCCTACATCAACACTACTCCTAGCCCAATCCCTAATGCATCACAGTAAACTGTATAGCTCTTCCTCTGCTCTGGGAGTGCCGGGATCGGTGCTGAAGTCAACCTTCCCTTCAAGTCCTGGAAAGCTGCCTCGCAAGCTTCTGACCAAACGAACTTCACCCCCTTCTTAGTCAGACCCGTCAACAGTGCTGCAAAGCGGGAGAAGTCCTGTATGAAGCGTCTATAGTAACCAGCCAGCCCTAAGAAACTCCATATCTCAAACATGTTCTTAGGCTGCTCCCAGGAAACTATTACCCTCACCTTCTTTGGGTCTACTGCTACTCCTGCTTCTGAGGTAATGTGACCTAGGAAGTGAATCTGGTCCATCCAAAAGTGGCACTTTGAGAGCTTAGCATATAGCCGATGCTCTCTCAGTGTACTCAAGACGATCTGAAGATGGGTTTCATGGTCGTGTCGAGTGCGAGAGTACACCAATATGTTGTCCACGAATACTACCACAAAAGAATCAAGATACAGATGAAACACATGATTCATCAGAGCCATGAAAACTACTGGCGCATTCGTCAGTACGAACGGCATAACTGTATACTCGTATAGACCATACCTGCTCCTAAAAGCTGTGAGAGGTATATCAGATGGTTTAACGCGCAGCTGATGATATCCGGATCTCAAGTCAATCTTCGAGAACACTCGTGGTCCACGAAGTTGATAAAAAAGATCATCAATCCTCAGCAGGGGATATTGGTTCTTAACCGTCAACTGGTTCAGCTTCCGATAATCCACGCAAATTCTGAGGGTACCGTCCTCCTTCTTCGCAAAAAGGACCGGCGAACCCCACGGAGAAGTACTGGGTCGGATAAAACCCTTCGCTTGTAACTCCTCTAACTGCCTCTTGAGCTCCTGCAGCTCAGGTGTAGTCATCCTATAAGGAGGAATGGACACCGGTGCTGTGCCTGGAACAATCTCAATAGAGAAATCCACCTCACGCACCGGAGGTAGACTTGAAAATTCGTCTGGGAAGACATCCCTGAAACGATCAAAAACAGGAGGGAAATCTGTCTGACAAGTCCCCTGATCATCTAGATACAAACTCGCAATCTGGGCTGTGACTCCACCTCGCCCATGATGCTCTAGTCCAACTCGACTCGCCTGAACATCTCATTCACCCTTGTATAGAAACTCTCAGCCCTCTGGTGACGTGAAACACACCCTGCGACAATAGCAGTCCACAAAGGCTCGATAGGGAACCAGCCAGTCCATCCCGAGAATGAAATCATAGCTCGTCATCTCTAAGACGTAGAGGTCCCATAAAAAGTGACACCCACCAACCTCAGGGGCACTCCTTTCACCGACACACACCAACCGTTCTAGTCCCCAATGGAGTTTCTAGCGTCATGATATCGGAAGTAGAAACACGGAGCCCAAAACTCTCTACAATGGGTAGAGATATGAAACTATGCATAGCACCCATATAAAAAAGTACTGAAGATAAGACAGAAGCTACTAAAATTGTACCTCTGACTGTAGAAGGTCTGGGATCCTGCTCCTGCTGGGTCTCCTGCACTGTATAAGCCTGCCCAGTGCCGCGGCCCTATGACACAGCCTGACTACCCTGAGTTGTCCCGCCCTACTACCTCTGAGATCCTGGTGTCTGGCTACCACGGCCAGGACCACCATCTCTGCCTGCACGCCCTGACGTATTCCAGTTCCCCGACTGGTAATAATCCACTGGTCCTGCTCCCGCACGCGGATTCTGCACAAAACCCCTCTCACTAGCCACAGGTAAAAA
The DNA here is from genome assembly GCA_963277665.1 of Viscum album. Lineage (NCBI taxonomy): Eukaryota > Viridiplantae > Streptophyta > Magnoliopsida > Santalales > Viscaceae > Viscum > Viscum album. The sequence continues at coordinate 610,953,973 of OY728147.1, forward strand.
CTCCGTGCAAAAGCGCTGCAGATGACCCATCTTGCCGCAAACTCGGCACTCCACTGGGTCACGTGGACACTGAGGTCTCTTGTTCCCCTCTCTACCAGACTGGTAGCACCTGATCGGGCCACCTGAAGAAGCTGCCTGGCTGATACTGCCACCCTGAGAGAAGTCCATCTGTCTCTTCCTCTTGCCAACAGAAATAGTTCTAGTCACTGGTGCTGAACCGCCCTAGCCCACACCACTAGCTTCCCGCAGGTTCCTCTCTATAATCATCGCCTGGTTTACAATAGCGTGTACAGTAGGCAACCTGAAAACATTCACCAGCGCTCGGATGTCATACCGAAGACCATCCTCAAAACTTCTGGCTCTCAACGTCTCATCACCCACCAGCACGGGTGCAAAACACTACAGCTCAGTGAAACGAGCAGAATAATCCATCACTGACATAGCGTCCTACTGCAGATTCATGAACTCCTGAGCTCTATCTGCCCTCAGCGTCTCTAGAAAGAAGAAGTCATAGAAGACTGCCTGAAAATCTTCCCACACCATGTCCATGTGATGCTCTGACTGGGTGGTAACATCCCACCACCTCTTGGTGGAATCACGCAGCATGTCCCTGGAGGCATCTCAAGATGCTAAAAAATAGTCTGCATCGACCCCAACCAAGACTCCGCAGCCTGTGGTCCGCCATCCCCTAAAAACGTAGGCGGATGCTGCTGCTGAAAGATACGAGTCAGCTCGGCCATGGATGTGGCAGCCTGCGGTGCTCCCTGAAAGGTCTGCATGAACTGCATAAAACCTACACGGAACTGCGCCTCCATGCCTATGTCCGGTATAACAGCTGGCGCTGCATCTGGCTCTGCTGGAGGATCCACTGGTAGCCCATGGCCCACCATCTCTAGAGTATAGTCATCGCCACTCTCCTGGCGAACAACGCGCGGTCGTCTAGGAGGAATGACACTACAAGGTCAAAGGCACGCCTTAGATTCAAGATTTATTAAGACTGAAAAGTGAAGGAACCACAAGGAAACAAGAGGAAGAAGACATTTCAAGATTTGAAAAACAAGACTACACGACGTGTATACTGACTACACGACATGTACTTGACTTATCCTCCTTTGCCCGGGTCCTTCTACACGGCTAAGCCACACGGCTCCTGTTGAAAAAAACTACACGGCGTGTACATAATCTACACGACGTGTATGATGTTATTTTTCAACTGCCCGTGTCGTTTGTGACACGGCCGACTACTCAGCTTACAACTACACAACGTGTTACCCCCGCACACGGCGTGCACACTACCCCGTCTCACCAGCCACACCGCTAACACCACACGGTCTGTCCTCGGACAAGACTACACGGCGTGTCCCACAGGTACACGACGTGTTCAAGGAGAGGTGACACTGGCCCGTGTTGTTAGTTACACGACCGAGTCCCCCGGTCACACTAAACTGTGTGTTCATCATTGACATGACGTGTTCTGTACAGGAGTTTACCGACCCGTGTTGTTAGTTACACGGCCGGACTCTGGGTCAACACTACACGACGTGTATATCCAGTACACGACGTGTTTTACCCAAGCTCTTCCCTTCCCCGTGTCGCCGCCCACACTGTTTGTGACACAGGAAGAGACTACACGGCGTGTACTTAGGGTACACGGCGTGTACTCAAAAAGTTTACTTTTCTTCCCGAATAGAAGAACATACACGACATGTATAAAACTACTACATGACGTGTATACTGGGTCTCTAGACAGTATGCCTCAGAAACTTCCCCGAAAACCAGAAAATACTGAAACCAACACCTAAGTGTCAAATTATGACCCGTGGGGGCCCATACTCCCCACAAATCAAAGTTTGACATCTTATATGTGTTATAACCAATAAACAGTCAACGATCCACCAAATTCCGGTCAATGGGGGACCATACTCCCCAAAAACCAAAGTTTGACGTCCATTCTATAAACAAGCTCACACAAAGAATACCCTATCAAAAAGCAGGTATTTATCAAGCAACTATCACAATAGAATTCTTTTATAGCACAACAACTATCACAACAACATGTGAATTTCTAATGCACCTACAGGGTATGGAAACTATGCATGGCATGTGATTTCAAGCTTGTTCCTATATGATGCATGAAACGGCATACCCTCACCTCATCGGGTTGCAACTAAATAGAACCCATAAATAAATTATAAACAAAACAATATTAAGTGTGTCACCCAACGGTAAAAATAAATCAACTGTAAATTGCAAAATCAATAAAATTGCAATCAAGAGGTAAATTAGATTTTCCCTGTACGAGGGTTAGCTACGCCCGGGCACAACTTATTAGCAACTACTGTTCGTCCTATCCCTGACTACGGCTCCAAATAGTAAGTCAAAGAAAAGAAACTCCTCTGATACCACTTTGTAACGTCCCGAGCTGGGGGCCACTCAACAGGTGTCTCGAACCCGGTTCGTCACGTGACCTCAAGCGCATTTCCCCAAACGCCAGAGGCTTCCGACTAGTAGCGAGGGCCCAGGTCTGATAGTGGGGAAACTATGCCCTCATTTGTCAATGTGTAGCACAACGGAATATAATAAAAACAAACATCAATAGCGAAAGCAGTAAACCATACACAACTGAAATAAACAAAAGCAGATGATTTAACCAACAGGATATAAAAGATGCGACATGTCACAAGTTCTAAGAAAGCAGCCAGAACATGTTATACATCGATACAGTACAACCGAATACAGAGTACAGCAAAAAAAGCAAAACAACTGGCAGCGGCATCGCGAGCCTAGGCTCGGTCCCATGCCCTCCTACTCCTCAGCAACAGTCAAGTACCTGTATAGGGACTCTTGCCCCTATCTACACCTGCAACAACGTAATTTGTTTGGGCTGAAAGGCATGACCCAAACAGGGTGTGAGAAATATATCTCAGTAGACACCCACCAAAGGCCCATGCCCAACTGCGTGTAAGCATGCAACAACAATGTGCAATAGTAAAATGCAATAGAGTAAGCAGTACTGAAAGTAAATAACTTAACAGTTGAATTACCATTTTATTATTCATTTAATCCATTTCAATATTATAAATGACCACAGTGCATTTCTCAGTAAACAGTCCACGTCCTCAGACAAGCAAAACCTTACCCTCAGGTAAGCAGAATCCAACCCGCAGGTATAGCCCTCAGGCGTAACAGAAGTTGCCCTCAGGCGTAGGAAGTGTCGGCCTCAGGCACAGAAGTCAATCTCTCAGGCACGAGAGGGTGCCCTCAGGTGAAATAGTATGTTGCCCTCAAGCTAATACAGTCACACCCTCAGGCTATAGTAAAACACCGCCCTCAGGAATAAGTAACCGGGTCATGCCCAACATATAAACATGCACTTTACATACAATTCCTCTCAAGGCAAAATTAATGCATAATTTAAACATGGCATACCCTCGGGTATCCTGGCCAAACGGCTAAACAGAGGAACGCACCCCCGGGGTGGTCCTGGATCCAAGCAGCGATCCCAAACAACATTTTCACAATTTTATTAATTACCTATACAATTCTAGGTATTCAATATAGCCACGGCCTCAGCCACACAACACCCCAAATATGGGTTCGTAGCTCAAAAACACACAAAAACGCACGACATTTGGAAAATAAACACAAAGCCACCTACCTTATACGTCAACGAGCGGTATACACGATCTTCGATCCCAGAAACGCCCAAGAACGACGTAGATCTGACGAAGAATAAAACCCATTCAAACATAAATAACTTCTATTAGGGGAAGAATTGGCAAGAACCATACCCGGAGAGGAGAGGGCTTACCCGTGCAGTTCCAACGAGATCGTCTGAGGCGGAATCGGATTCCAGACGAACACTCGGTGGATCTTCAAAGGTTCGGCCTCCTCCTTTGGCTCCAAAACGACTCAAATGCCTCCTCTGCCAAATGAGGAGGCTACTGCCTGTTTTAAGCCGAAAAAACAAAGTACACGACGTGTACTCCCTTCATTTAACTGTTCCTCTGGCGGCACCGTCACACTGTTCATTCATCGACATGAGTACATGACATGTACTCCCGAGTACACGGCGTATGGAAAAGTACACGGCGTGTAGTTCCAAAATTTAGGATTTTTCCCCATTTTCCATATTTTCTCAAAAACACTTAAGGAAAAGGAAAAGGAAGAAGCTCATACCTCAAAACTAAGAACCGGGTTCTTACACCATAAAAACCAGAAAAAACTCAAAAATACCCTAAACCCCCAAAAAGTCCCTAAAACCTCTGAAAAACCCTAACCCCACCCCCCCCCAAATCTTTGAAAACCCTAAAAAACCTAAACATCCATGAAAACATAAAAAACACTAAAAATTCTGAAAAACCCTTGAAAACCATAAAAACCCCTTAAACCCTTAAAACCCATAAAACCCATAAAAACCGAAAAACACTAAAAACTCTCAAAACCCATAAAACGTTAAAAAACTCTAATTTATTTTTAAAACTGTAAAATACTCAAAAAACCCTAAAAACCAAAAGACTCTAAAAACCAAGAAAACCCCTAGAACCCCTTGTAAAACCCTCAAACCCCCAAAACCCCAAAAAACCATAAAACGCCTAAAAAACCAAAAAAAACTATAAAAATCCAAAAAAACCCAGAAAAATCCATGAAAACCTAAAAACCCATAAAAACCATAAAAATCCCTAAAAACCCTAAAAACAAATATAAACACTAAAACCACTAAAATCTCTAAAAACACTTAAAACCCATAAAAATGTTAAAAACCTTAAAACCCCAAAAAAACTCAAAAACCCTCAAAATCCCTAAAAACTCTCAAAACGCCATAAAACCAGAAAAAAACATAAAAAACCCAGAAAAATCCTTGAAAACATAAAAAAACCATAAAAATATTTAAAAAACCTTAAAACCTTAAAAACCCTTAAAAAATAAATCCCATAAAAACATTAAAAAACTCAAAGAAACTTTAATCCCCTAAAAAACTCCTAAAAACACTAAAAGACCAAAAAGACCCTTAAAATCCCTAAAAACCATGAAAACCCCCTAAAAACCATAAAAATCCATAAAAACCCCAAAAACCCTAAAAAACTAAAATAATAATAAAAAACACCTAAAAATTCAAGAAAATGTATTAAAAACTCTAAAAATATTGAAAACCCCCAAAAAACCATAAAAACCTTAAAACCCTAAATGCCAATAAAAATCCTAAAAAACACTAGAAACTCTAAAAATCCTGAATACCCCTAAAAACGTTAAAAAACTCAAAAAAACCTTAAAACCCCTAAAAACTAAAAAAATGCCCTAAAAAGCCAAAAAGTCCTAAAAACCTTAAAAAATGCAAAAAACACAAAAAAAAAACTGTAAATGCCCCCAAAACTTTTAAAAATGATAAAACTATAAAAATCATATAAAACCCAATAAATCCATGAAAAGGAAAAAAACCTAAAAACCCTATAAAACACCTAAAATCCATAAAACCCTTAAACACCTTAAAAACCTTAAAACCCCATAAAAACCAGTAAAAACTCTAGAAACCTTAAACCCCTAAAAATGTTAAGAAACTCTAAAAAACCTAAAAAACCATAAAAAAAAATCTAAAAAACCAAAAGACCATAAAACCTTGAAAACCCCTAAAACCAATTAAAACCTTAAACCCCTCAAAATCCCTAAAACCCCCAAAAAACCCCTAAAAATCCATGAAATTGTATAAAACTATAAAAACCCTGAAAAACCACTAAAAACCACAAAAACCTCTAAAAACCTAAAAAACCCTAAAAACCCATAAAAACCCTAAAAAACCACTAAAACCCAAAAATATCCTAAAAATACATGAAAACATAAAAAACCCTAAAAACCCTGAAATACCCCTAAAAGGCATAAAACCCCTAAAACAGTAAAAACTCTAAAAACTCTTAAGCCCCATAGAAACATTAGAAAACTCTAAAATACCTTTAAAACCCTAAAAACTCAAGAAAAAACCTAAAACCCAAAAAGACCCTAAAACCCCTAAAAAACCACGAAAACCCTTAAAAACCCTAAAACCCCTCAATATCCCTAAAAACCCTTAAAAACACCAAAAACCTTATAAATAATAAAAAACCCTAAAAATCCATAAATACGTAAAAAACCATAAAAACTCTACAAAACCCAATAAACCAAAAAACCCTAAAAACCTTAAAAAATGCTAAAAAAAACATAAAAACCCTAAAAAACACTAAAAACCCTAAAACCCCTTAAAAATGTAAAAAAACTTTAAAAATCCTTAAAGCCCTAAAAAACTCAAAAAATCCATAATACCCCCAAAGACCATAAAACCCTGAAAAACCCTGAAAAACCATAAAACCCCAAAAAACCTGTAAAAACCCTAAAAATCCATAAAACCCCACAAAACCACTAAAAACTCTAAAAACCCTTAAAACCCTAAAAACGTTAAAAACTCTAAAAAACTATAAATACCCTAATAATCTCAAAAAAACCTAAAAACCCAAAAACTCCTAAAATCCCCTTAAAATACCTCAAAATCCTTAAAACCCAGAAACACCATAAAAATCCTAAAAAACCTCTAAAAATCCATGAAAATGTAAAAAACCCAAAAAAAAAATAAAAACCCTAAAACCCTTGAAAACCACAAAAACCCAAAACCCTTAAAACCATAAAAACCAAAAACATTTAAAAACCCTAAAACAAAAGAAAACCTAAAAAAGAACTAAAAACTATAAAACCCCTTAAAACACCAAAAAACGTTAAAAATTCTAAAAACCTTAACCCCCAAAAAATTCAAAAAAAAATCCAAAAACCCAAAATAACCCTAAAATCCCTAAAAACCCTAAAAACTCTAAAAGCCCAAGAAAAAACCCTAAAAACCTAAAAAAACCCTAAAACCCATAAAAATCAATGAAAATATAAAAAAATCTAAAACCCCATAAAAACATAAAAAATTATTAAAAACTCAAAAAACCCTTAACACCCCTAAAAATGTTTAAAAAAATCTAAAAAATCTTAAAACCATTAAAAACTCAAAAAAACCCTCAAACCCAAAAAAATCCATGAAAACGTAAAAAATATAAAAAAAAACATTGAAACCCCCTTGAAAACCATAAACCCCCTAAAACCCCTAAAAACCCTAAAATCCCATAAAACCCCAAAAAACAACTGAAAACTCTGAAAACCCATTAAACCCCTAAAACCCATAAAAACCTTAAAACACCCAAAAAACACTAAAAACCTTTAAAACCCCTAAAAATGTTTAAAATTATAAACAATCATAAAAACATAAAAACTCAAAGAAAACCCTGAAACCCCAAAATACCCTAAAACCCTAGAAGACCCTAAATACCCCTAAAAATCCTTTAAACCCCTAAACCCCCTCAAAATCCCTAAAAAACATAAAAAATCCAAAAATCCATAAAAATCCTAAAAAATCCTAAAAAATCCATGAAAATGTAAAAACCGTAGAGAAACCCCTAAAAAACCAAAAAAAACCCTAAAAACCTTAAAACACCCTGAAAACTCTAAAAACACTTAAAACCACAAAAAATGTTAAAAAAATCTAAAAAACGTTAAAATCCCAAAAATACTCCAAACAACCGTAAAAATCCAAAAAGACCCTAAAAACCTTGAAAAAACATAAAAAACCCTAAAACCCATAAAACCCCTAAAACTCTTAAAAACCCCTAAAACCCCTAAAACCCCTAAAAATCCATAAAAACGTAAAAACCCTAAAAACCCTGAAAAACCCTTGAAATCCACAGCGATTGCTAAAAATATTGAAACATGTAAAAGCAAAAAAAACCTAAAAACCCAATAAAATCTCAAAAAAAACCTTAAAACCTCTAAAATGATAAAAACTCTAAGAAACCTTAAAAACCCTAAAAAACAAAAAAGAAACCCCTAAAGCATCAAAAATTCCCTAAAACCCTTGAAAACCCCTAAAAACACTAAAAATCATAAAAATCCTACAAAAACCCTAAATACCATGAAAAACACAAGAAAACCAAAAAACACTAAAAATCTTAAAAACACTTAAAACCCATAAAAACCATAAAAACATTCCAAAAACTCAAAAAACCATTAAAACCCATAAAAATGTTGAAAAAATCTAAAAAACCTTAGAACTTAAAAAACTCAAAAAAAATCATAAAACCCCCAAAAGACCCTAAAAACCATAAAAAAGCTCTAAAACCCTAGAAAAACCCTAAAAACCCCCAAAAACCTAAAAACCATAAAAATCCAAAAAAATCCTAAAATCCAAGGAAACATAAAAAACCCTAAATACCCTGAAAAGCCTATTAAAACCGTGATAACCTCTAAAAACCATAAAATACCCTAAAATCCATAAAAATCCTAAAAAACTACTAAGACACTAAGAACACTTAAAACCCCTAAAAACCTTAAAAATCTCTAAAACCCCTTAAAAACTATAAAAAACTCAAAAAATACCGTAAAACCCAAAAAGACATGAAATCCATGAATACCCCTAAAACCGAAAAAAACCCTGAAAAACCATAAAAACCCTTAAAATTTCTAAAAACCAAAAAAACTCCTAAAACCCCTAAAAGACCTTAAAAACCCTAAAAATGAATAAAAACCATATAACCCACTAAAAACTCTAAAAACCCTTACAAACTCTAAAAATGTTAAAAACTCTAAAAAATATTTAAAACCCAAAAATACTCCAAAAAATCCATAAAATCAAAAGGACCAAAAAACGCATAAAAAATTGTAAAACCCCATAAAAAACCCTAAATACCATAAAAATACCTAAAAACAATGGAAAACCAAAAAACCCCTGAAACAACCCCTGAAAACTATAAAACCCCTAAAAACCATAAAAACCCTAAAACCCATAAATACCCTAATACCCACTAAAAACTCTAAATCCTTATAGTTTTAGGGTTTTGGTGGGGGTTTGAATTTTAACTGTTTATAAGGTTTTTAGAATTTTTAACATTTTTAGGGGTTTTAAGTGTTTTCAAATTTTTTAGTGGGTTTTGGGGTTTTATGGGTTTTTAGGGGTTTTGAGGTTTTTAGGGTTTTTTATGGTTTTCAAGGGGTTTTTAGGGTTTTTTATTTTTTTCAAGGATTTATAAGTTTTTTAGGATTTTTATCATATTTAGGAATTTTGGGTTTTTAGGGATTTTGGGGGGTTTTAGGGATTTTCAAAGGTTTTCTGGTTTTTAGGGGTTTTCAGGGTTTTAGGGTCTTTTTAGATTTTTAGGGTCTTTTTAGTTTTTAGGGTTTTTAAGGTTTTTATAGATTTTTACCATTTTAAGGGGTTTTAATTGTTTCTAGAGTTTCTTATGGTTTTAAGGATTTTTATGGGGCTTTAGGGTTTTTTATGGATTTTAGGGTTTTTATGGGTTTCAGGGGTTTTTTAGGGTTTTTAGGATTTTTTACATTTTCATGGATTTTTAAGGGATTTTTGTGTTTTTTATGGGTTTGAGGGTATTTTAGGTATTTTAGGGATTTGAGGGAGTTAGGGATTTTAAGGGATTTTGAAGAGTTTTAGGGTTTTCTAGTGTTATTAGGGTTTTTAGGGTTTTAGAGCCTATTGGGTTTTTAGGGCATTTTTTACATTTTTGGGGATTTAAGGTTTTTTAGGGATTTTTAACATTTTTAGGGTTTTACGAGTTTTATAGTTTTTAGTGATTTTTAGGGTTTTGTGGATTTTTTATGGGGTTTTATTGTTTTTAGAAGTTTTTATGGTATTTATGGTTCTCAAGGTTTTTTAGAAATTTTTAATCTTTTTAATGGTTTTAGGGGTTTTTTGGTTTCCAAGGGTCTTTCCATATTTTTATGGTTTTTTTATATTTTCATGGATTTTCAAGTGTTTTTTATGATTTTTTTTGAATTTTAGGTTTATCTAGGGTTTTGATGGTTTTTATGGGGTTTTTGGGGTTCTTAGGGTTTTTAGGGTCTTCTGGGTTTTTTGAGTTTTTTAGGGTTTCTATGTTTTTTTAAATGTTTTAATTTTTTTAGAGATTTAAAGGGATTTTAGAGTTTTTAGTGGGTTTTAAGATTTTTATGGGTTCTTAGAGTTTTTTAAGGTTTTTAGGGGTTTTTGTTATTTATAGGGGTATTTCATGGATTTTTTGGGTTTTTCAGTTTTCATGGATTTTTAGGCATTTTTTTGGATTTTTATGGTCTTTAGGGTTTTTTAGAGTTTTTACATATTTTGATGGTTTTTAGTGTTTTCAGTGTTTTTTGGGTTTTTAGTGGTTGTATGTTTTTTTGAGTTTTTTAATGTTTTAGGGGTTTTGCGGGATTCAGAGTTTTTAGTGGTTTTTTAGGAGTTTTATGGGTTTGGGGGGGTTAATGTTTTTAGGATTTTTATGGTTTTCAGAGGTTTTTTAGAGTTTTTAGGGGTTTTTTACGTTTTCATGGATTTTTTGGGGTTATTTATGATCTATATAGTTTTTAAGGTTGATAACATTTTTCAAGGTTTTTAGGGTTTTTTTAGGTTTTATGGGTTTTTTTAGTTTTAGTGTTTTTTAGGTTTGTTGTGTTTCTTAACCTTTTGGGGTTTAATTATTTTTCGATTTATTAGTGGGTTTTAGGGATTTTATAGGTTTTTAGAGTTTTTAGGTTTTTAGGGTTTTTATGATTTTTTAGGTTTTTTAGTGTTTTTTGGGTTTTTTACATTTTCATTTATTTTTATGGTTTTTTTTAGGAATTTTGTGGTTTTTTAATTTTTAGGTTTTTTATCTTGAGGGGATTTTGGGGTTTTCGCATTTTTAGGGTCTTTTGGGTTTTTATGTTTTTTTAGCTTTTTAGGGTTTTTAAGGTTTTTAGAGTTTTCTTAAAATTCCTAGGGGTTTAAAGGGTTTTAGAGTTTTTAGTAATTTTTAGGGTTTTATGGGGTTTTGGGTCTTTACCGGTTTTGGGGTATTATGGTTTCCAAGGGGTTTTCAAGGTTTTTGGAGTTTTTTACGTTTTCATCCATTTTTATGGGTTTTTTACGATTTTTATGGTTTTTTTGGTTTTTCAGGGTTTTTTGTGTTTTTTGTGTTTCTCAGGGTTTTTATGGTCTTCTTGATTTTTAGGGTTTTTTTATTTTTTTAGCGTTTTAAGGGGTTTTAGTGCTTTTACCGTTTTAGGGGGTTTGAGGGTTTTAGAGTTTTAGTGTTTTTAGGATTTTTATGGGGTTTTAGTGATTTTTTATGTTATTAGATGTTTTAAGGGTTTTTAGGGTTGTTTATGTTTTCAAGGTTTTTAGGGGTTTTTAAGATTTTTATTGATTTTAGTGTTTTTAGGGTTTTTAGGGATTTTAATGGTTTTTAGGGTTTTTTTGGGTTTTAGGGTTTTTAGGGTCTTTTGGTGTTTATAGGGGTTTTTATAAGTTTTTAGGGGTTCTTAGGGTTTTTAGAGTTTTTTAATCATTTTTAGGGGTTTTAAGGGGTTTAAACGTTTTTAGTGGTTTTAGGGTTTTAGTATTTTTTAAGGTTTATTGTGGTCTTTATGGTTTTCAGGAATTTTTAGGGATTTTATTTTTTCATGGATTTTTACAGGTTTTTTGAGATTTTGAAGGTTTTTAGGTTTTTTACCGGTTTTTAGGGATTTTAGGTGTTTTCAGGGTTTTTGGGGTATTTTTAGGATTTTAGGGTTTTTTTTAGAGTTTTATAGTTTTTAAGGTTTTTAGAGTTTTTTAATGTTTTAGGGGCTTTAAGGGTTGTACACATTTTAGTGGTTTTTTTTTGTTTTTTATGTTTTTAGGAGTTTTTATGGTTTTCAATGATTTTTCAGGGATTTTAGTGTTTTTTATGTTGTCATGGATTATTATGGGTTTTTAGGATTTTTTTTGGTTTTTATGGTGTTTAGGGATTTTAGGGATTTTTTTGGGTTTTTAGGGGTTTTTTGGGGTTTTTAGGGTTTTTAGCATTTTTAGGGTCTTTTGGGTTTTTCAGGGTTTTTTGAGTTTTTAGGGTTTTTATTATTTTTTAGAGTTTTTTAATGTTTTTACGGCTTTGAAGGGATTTATATTTTTGAGTGTTTTTAGGGGTTTTATGGGTTTTAGGGTTTTTTTGGGGATTTAAGGGTTTTATGGTTTTCATGGGTTTTTATGGTTTTTTATGTTTTCCTTGATTTTTATGGGTTTTTAGGATTTTTATGGGCTTTAGCATTTTTAGGGTTTTAGGTATTTTTAGCATTTTTAAGGGTTTTCAGGGTTTTTAGGTTCTTTTGGGTTTTTAGGGGGTTGTTGCGTTTTTTTAGGATTTTATGGATTTTAGAGTTTTTTAACATTTTTAAGGGTTTTAAGGGATTTTAGAGTGTTATTGGTTTTAACTGGTTTTAGGGTTTTTCAATGTTTTTAGAGGTTTTATGGTTTTCAGGGGTTTTTCATGGATTTTAGGGTTTTTTTACCTATTCATTGATTTTTAGGGTTTTTTTGTATTTCTATGGTTATTAGGGTTTTAGGGATTTTCAGGGTTTTCAGGTTTTTTAGGGTTTGAAGGGTATTTCTGGGTTTTTATTGTCTTCTAAGGTTTTTATGGTTTTTTGGAGTTTTTAAGGTTTTTTAGAGTTTTTAATGTTTTACGGGTTTTAAGGGTTCTTAGAGTTTTTAGTGGTTTTTAGGTTTTTTATTGGTTTCATGGGTTCTTAAGGTTTTTATGGGTTTGAGGTTTTTTAGGGTTTTTAGAGTTTTTTATGTTTTCATGTATTTTTTGGGGTTTTTCAAATTTTTATGGTTTTTATGGTTTTAAGTGGTTTTTAAGTCTTTCCAAGGTTTTTAGTGTCTTTTGGGGATTTTAGAGTTTTTTTGAGTTTTTTAGAGATTTTAATCGTTTTAGAGTTTTTGAACGTTTTTAGGGGTTTTAAGGTTTTTTGGAGTTTTTATTGGTTTTTAGGGTTTTTATGGGTTTTTAGTTTTTTAAGTTTTTTTTGGGTTTTTATGGTTTTCAAGGGGCTGCCAGTATTTTTAGGGTTTTAACCTTTTCATGGATTTTTAGGGGGGTTTTATAATTTTTATGGGATTTAGGTTTTTAGGGTTTTTATGGATTTTAAGGGTTTTTATGGTTTTTCAAGGGTTTTAGGGTTGTTTAGGGTTTTAAGGTCATTTTCGGGTTTTAGGATTTTTTCGAGTTTTTAGTGGGTTTTTGGGTTTCTCTAGGTTTTGAGGGTTTTTTAGGTTTTAAGGGTTTTTTATGGTTTTTAAGGGGTTTTCAGGGTATTTAGGCTTGTTACGTTTTCATGGATTTTTCAGGATTTAGGATTTTTATGGTTTTTTGGGTTTTAAGGGCTTTTAAGGGTTTTGAGGGATTTTGGGGATCTTTAGGGTTTTTCATGGGTTTTTAGGGGTTTGCAGGGTTTTAGTGTCTTTTTGGGTTTTCATGGTTTTTTTAGTATTTTAGGATTTTCAATGTTTTGGGGATTTTTAATGTTTTTAGGGGGTTTAAGGGTTTTAAAAAAAAATTAGTGTATTTTTAGGGTTTTTATGGGTTTTTAGGGCCAAATTTTATGGATTTTTATGGCATTTAAGAGGTTTTTAGGGTTTTTTATGCTTTCATGGATTTCTAGGGGTTTGTTAGGATTTTTATGGTTTTTATGGATTTTTCAAGTTTTTTAGGGGTTTTTTAAAATTTCATTGACTTTTAGGGGTTTTGATGGTTTTTATGGTTTTTCTGGTTTTTAAGGATTTTCAAGGTTTTTAGGGGTTTTCATGGGTTTTTTGGGTTTCTTAGGGGTTTAGGGTTTGTGGGTTTTAGTAATTTTTTAGTTTTTAGGTTTTTTAAGGGTTTTTAGATTTTTTTTAACATTTTTAGGGGGTTTTGAAGGTTTTTAGGGTTTTTTATGATTTCATGGATTTTAGGGGTGTTTTAGGTTTTTTATGTTTTTTATGTTTTTTATGTTTTTTAGTGTTTTTAGGGTTTTTGGAGGGTTTTTAGGGTTTTCAGGGGTTTTTAGGATTTTTAGGATTTTTTAGCGTATTTTTTTGTAATTTTAGGGTTTATGGTTTTTTTGAGTTTTTAGGGGTTTTAAGGTTTTTGGGAGATTTTTAATGTTTTTAAAGGTTTCAAGGGCTTTAAGAGTTTTTAGTGTGTTTTTCAAGTTTTTATGGGTTTTAGGGTTTTTAAGGTTTTTGGGGCTATTATTGGTTTTTAGAGGGGGTTTCAAGGTTTTTATGGGTTTTTACGTTTTCATTGATTTTCAGAGTGTTTTAGGATTTTTATGGTTTTTAGTGTTTTTAGGGTTTTTAGGGATTTTGATGGTTTTTAGGGTTTTTAATGGTTTTTAGGGATTTTAAATTTTTTAGCATATTTTTGGGTTTTTTGGGTTTTCTTGAGTTTCTTAGGTGTTTTATGTTTTTTTGAGTTTGTAATGTTTTTATGGGTTTTTAGGGTTTTAAGGGGTTTTAGAGTTTTTAGTAGGTTTTTCGGGGTTTTAGGGTTTTTTAGGGATTTTAGGGGTTTTTAAGGTATTCAGTGTTTTATTAGGGGTTTTAGGTTTTTTTACATTTTCATGGATTTATGGGGTTTTTAAGGATTTTGTTGGTTTTCAGGGTTTTTAGTGATTTTGTGGATTTTAGGGTTTTTCTAGGGTTTTAGGGTTTTAATGTTTTTCAGGGTTTTTAGCGTCTTTTTGAAGTTTTTTAGGTGTCTTAATGTTTTTAAGTTATTTTAATGTTTTAGGGGTTTTAGGGATTTTTAGAGTTTTTTAAGGTTTTTTTGGGTTTTTATGGATTTTAGGGTTTTTTTTATGTTTTTAGGGGTTTTATGGTTTTCAGGGGTCTTCGAGGTTTTAGGGTTTCTTATGTTTTCATGGATTTTTAAGGATTTTTTAGGATTTTTCTAGTTTTTATGGGTGTTTAGGGTTTAGATATTTTGAGGGGTTTTAGGGGTTTTTAGGGGTTTTGGGAGTTTTTATAGTTTTTCAGGGTTTTTAGGGTCTTTTTTAGGTTTTTGGAGTTTTTTTGGATTTTTAAGGTTTTTTTATAGTTCTTAACATTTTAGAGGTTTAAGGGTTTATTGAGTTTTTAGTGGTTTTTAGGGTTTTTATGGTTTTAGGGTGTTTAAAGGTTTTTAGGGGTTTTTATAGTTTTCAGGGATTTCAAGGGTTTTTAGGGGTTTTTACTTTTTCAAGCATTTTTAGCGGCTTTTTTAGGATTTTAATGGTTTTAGGTTTTTTAGGAAATTTTTAGGGGTTTTATGGTTTTGGAGGGGTTTTTAGGGTTCTTCAGGGTTTTTAGGGTCTTTTTTGATTTTTATGGGTTTTTTTTGTGTTTTTTTGGGGTTTTAAGGTTTTGTAGAGTTTTTAACGTTTTTAAAAGTTTTATGGGTTTTTAGAGTTTTAAGTTGTTTTTCAGGGGTTTGATTGGTTTTTACGCGATTTTATGGTTCTTAGGGTTTTTTATGGTTTTTAGGGGTTTTTCAGATTTTTTTGGATTTTTTACATTTTTATGGATTTTTGTGTTTTTTAGGATTTTAATGGTTTTTAGGGATTTTAATGGTTTAGGGGTTTTCAGGGGTTTTTGGGTTTTTATGGGTTTCCATGTTATTTTTTGTGTTTTGGGATTTTTTTTACTTTTTTAGGGTTTTTAAGGTTTTGTAGAGTTTTTTTTTACATTTTTACAAGTTTAAAAGGTTTTTAGGGGGTTTATGGTGTTTTAAGGTTTTCTATAGTTTTTAGTGTTTTTAGGAACTATTTGGTTTTTTAGGATTTTTTTGAGTTTTTTAGTGTTTCTATGGTATTTTAGAGTTTTTTGAACATTTTTAGGGGTTTAAAGGGTTTTTAAAGTTCATAGTGGTTTTTTGGTATTTTATGGGGTTTTAAGGTTTTTCCCGGTTTTTAGGGATTTTTATAGTTTTCAGGGGGTTTCACGTTTTTAGGGGTTTTTATGTTTTCATGAATTTTTAGGTGTTTTTTAGGATTTTTAGGGTTTTAGGGATTTTTAGGGATTTTCAGTGGTTTTTAGGGTTAATAGGGTTTTCAAGGTTTTTAAGTTTTTCTTGGGTTTTTAGGAGTTTTTTTTTTGAGCTTTTTAGGTATTTATGGGTTTTAAGGGTTTTAGAGTTTTTATGGGTTTTTTTATGTGTTTTAGGGTTTTTTACATTTTCTTGTGTTTTTAGTGATTTTTTGGATTTTTATGGTGTTTTGGGTTCTTAGGTGTTTTTGGGATTTTGAGGGTTTATATGGGTTTTTAGGTTTTTTAGGGTTTTTAGTTTTTTAGGGTTTTTAGGGACTTTTTTTATGCTTAGGCTTTTTTTGAGTTTTTATGGTTTTTAGAAATTTTTAACGTTTTTAGGAGTTTTAAGGGTTTTATAGTTTTTAGTGTTTTTTAGGGTTTTATGCGTTTTTAGGGTTTGAAGGTTTTTTGGGGTTTTTATGGTTTTCTAGGTTTTTTGGGTTTTTTATGTTTTCATGGATTTTTAAGGGTTTTTTTGGACTTTTATAGTTTTAGGGTTTTGGGGGGTTATTAGGGATTTTGGGGGTTTTATGGGTTTTTAGGGGTTTTAGGGGTTTTAGGGTTTTTCAGGCTTTATAGGTTCTTTTTGGGGTTTTATGGTTTTTTTTAAGGGTTTTAGAGTTTTTTTAAACATTTTTAGGGGTTTAAAGGGTTTTTAGAGTTTTTATTAGTTTTTAGGGTTTTTATGATTTTTAGGGGTTTTATTTTTTTGAAGGGGTTTTCAGGGTTTTTTATGATTTCATGGATTTTTAGAATTTTTATAGTTTTTAGGGGTTTTAGGGTTTTTAGAGATTTGGAGGGTTCTTAAGGTTTTTTGGGGTTTTTTTGGGTTTTTTGGGTTTTTGAGTTTTTAGGGTTTTATTTTTTTTTATATTTTTTTAACATTTTTTGGGGTTTTAAGGGATTTTAGATATTTTAGTGGTTTTGGGAGTTTTTATGGGTTTTATGGGTTTCTTAAGGTTTTAAGGGATTTTAGATATTTTAGGGTTTTTTTATATTTTTTTAACATTTTTTGGGCTTTTAGGGTTTTTTTGACCTTTTGTTTTCAGTTCTTTTAATGTTTTTTTTTGATTTTTAGAGGTTTTTCATGGTTTTTTGGATTTTGAATGTTTTCATGGATTTTTAGGGTTCTTTATGATTTTTATGATTTTTTGGGTTTCTTGGGTTTTTTGGGTTTTTATGGATTTCGAGAGGTTTTAGGGGTTTTGAGGGCTTTGTAGGGTTTTGTGGGATTTTTAGGGTCTTTTAGGGTTTTTTATGGTTTTTTTAATTTTTTATGTTTTTTAAGGTTTTTAGAATTTTTAACATTTTGAAGGGTTTTAAGTGTTTTAGTGTTTTTAGGGGTTTTTAAGGATTTTATGGGTTTTCAGGGTTTTTTAAGGTTTTTAGGGGTTTAATAAATTTCAGGGGGTCTTTATGGTTTTTAGGGTTTTTTACATTTTCATGGATTTTTAAGGGTTTATTAAGATTTTTTTGGTTTTAGGGATTTTTTGGGGTTTTAGGGAATTTTCAGGTTTTTAGGGGGTTTTCAGGGTTTTCAGGGTTTTTTTCAGTCTTTTTTGGTTTTTAGGTTTTTCTTGAGTTTTTTAGGGATTTTAAGGGGTTTTAGAGTTTTTTTACGTTTTTAGTGGGTTTTAAGGGTCTTTATTTTTTATGGGTTTTAAGGTTTTTTATGCTTTTTAGGGGTTTTTATGGTTTTTAGGATTTTATTTCTTTTCAAGGATTTTTAGGGGTTTTTAAGGATTTTTTGGTTTTAGAGCTTTGAGGGATTTTGAGGGTTTTTAGTGTTTTTTCCGGGGTTTTTAGAGTTTTTAGTGTTTTGGGTTTTTAGTGTCTTTTTCATTTTTTAGGGTTTTTATGTTTTTTTAGAGTTTTTAACCTTTTTGAGGTTTTAAGGGTTTTCGAGTTTTTAATGGGCTTTTTGGGTTTTTATGGGTTTTTTATGGTTTTTGCGGTTTTTAAGGGATTTATGGTTTTCAGAGGTTTTTCGGGTTTTTAGGGTTTTTTACATTTTCATGTATTTTTAGGGGTTTTTTAAGATTTTTATAGTCTATAGGGTTTTTAGGAATTTTTAGGGTTTTTAGGGTCTTTCAGGGTTTCTTGGGTTTTTTTGAGATTTTTAGGGAGGGTTTTTAGTGTTTTTAACATTTTTAAGAGTTAAAGTTTTTTAGAGTTTTTAGTGGTTTTTGAGAGTTTTTATGGGTTTTTTGGTTTTTAGGATTTTTTATTTTTTTTCAGGGTTTTTCCATGGTTTTTAGGTTTTTTGGACTTTTTTGGGTTTTAGGGTTTTTTAGGATTTTAGGGGTTTTGAGGGTTGTTGGTTTTTTTCTGTTATTTTTAGGGTGTTTAGGGTTTTTAGGGTCTTTTTTTGTTTTTATGATTTTTATTAGTTTTTTAGGTGTTTTAAGGTTTTTAGAGTTTTTTTGATGTTTTTAGGGGTTTTGAAGTTAGAGTTTATAGTGGTTTTTGGGGGTTTTATGGGTTTATAGGATTTTTTATTGGTTTTAGGGGTTTTTATAGGTTTTAGGGTTTTTTTTAGTGTTTTTAGGGATTTCTATATTTTCATGGATTTTTAGGTGATTTTTAGGAATTTTATGGTTTTTAGGGTTTCTAGGGATTATGTGGGGGTTTTTTTGGGTTTTTAGGGTTTTTTAGGGTTTTAAGGGTTTTTAGTGTCATTTCGGTTTTTAGGGATTTTTTTTGAGTTTTTTCGAGTTTTTAAGGTTTTTAATAGTTTTTAGAGTCTTTGTGGCTTTTTAGGGTTTTTAGGGGTTTTAAGGTGTTTTAGGGTTTTTTAGGGCGTTTTGGGTTTTAAAAGGTATTCAGGGTTTTATTAGGGGTTTTGGGGTTTTTTTACATTTTCATGGATTTATGGGGGTTTTTAAGGATTTTGTTGGTTTTTAGGGTTTTTAGCGATTTTGTGGTTTTTAAGGTTTTTCTAGGGTTTTAATGTTTTTTCGGGGTTTTTAGGGTCTTTTTGAAGAATTTTTAGTGTCTTAATGTTTTTAAGTTCTTTTAAATTTTTAGGGGTGTTCTGGATTTTTAGAGTTTTTTAAGGTTTTTAGGGTTTTTATGGGTTTTAGGGTTTTTTAAAGTTTTTATGGGTTTTATGGTTTTCAAGGGTTTCGAGGTTTTAGGGTTTCTTATGTTTTCATGGATTTTTAAGGATTTTTTATGATTTTTCTAGTTTTTAGGGGTGTTTAGGGTCCTAGATATTTTGAGGGGTTTTCAGGGGTTTTCAGGGGTCTTTGGAGTTTTTATAGTTTTTTAGGTTTTTTAGGGTCGTTTTGGGTTTTTGGTGTTTTCATGAGTTTTTTTGGATTTTTAGGGTTTTTTATGGTTATTAACATTTTTAGGGTTTTCACATTTTCAAGTATTTTTATGGTCATTTTTAGGATTTTAATGGTTTTTGGGTTTTTAGGAAATTTTTAGGGGTTTTATGGTTTTGGAGGGGGTTTTTTGGGTTCTTCAGGGTTTTTTGGGTCTTTTTGGATTTTTATGGGGTTTTTTGTGTTTTTTTTTTGTGTTTTTAAGGTTTTGTAGAGTTTTTAAAGTTTTTAGGAGTTTCAAGATTTTTTAGCGTTTTAAGTTGTTTTTCAAGGGTTTTATTTGTTTTTACATGATTTTAAGGTTCTTAGGGGTTTTTATGGTTTTTAGGGGTTTTCAGTTATTTTTTTTATTTTTTACATTTTTATGGATTTTTAGGTTTTTTAGGATTTTAATGATTTTTAGGGATTTTAATGGTTTTAAGGGTTTTCACGGTTTTTGGTGTTTTTAGGTGTTTTTAGGGTTTTTTTGGTGTTTTGGGGTTTTTTTTACTTTTCTAGGATTTTTAAGGTTTTCTAGAGTTTTTTACATTTTTACAAGTTTAAAAGGTTTTTTGTGTTTTGGGGGCTTTTGGGGTTTAATGAGTTTTTATGGGTTTTAAGTTTTTAAGGGGTTTTTATGGTTTTTTGAATTTTTTTTTTAGGTTTTTATGGTTTTTAGGGGTTTTTATATGTTTTTAGGTTTTTTCACATTTTCATGGATTTTTAGGGGTTTTTAGGACTTATATGGTTTTTATGGTTTTTTAGGATTTTTAGGTATTTTTAGGATTTTTTGGGGGTTTATGGTGTTTTAAGGTTTTTTTATAGTTTTGTAGGGTTTTTAGAAACTATTTGGTTTTTAGGGGTTTTTTGAGTTTTTTAGGGGTTTATGGTATTTTAGAGTTTTTTAAAATTTTTAGGGGTTTTAAGGGTTTTTAAAGTTCATAGTGATTTTTTGGGTTATAATGGGGTTTAAGGTTTTCCACGGTTTTTATAGTTTTCAGGGGGTTTTCACATTTTTTGGGTTTTTATGTTTTCATGGATTTTCAGGTGTTTTTTAGGATTTTTAGGGTTTTAAGGATTTTTAGGGTTTTAGGGATTTTTAGGATTTTTAGGGATTTTCAGTGGTTTTTCAGGGTTTTTCAGGGTTTTTAAGCTCTTCTTGGGTTTCTAGGAGTTTTTTTTGAGTTTTTAAGGTTTTTAAGGTTTTTATGGGTTTTAAGGGTTTTAGAGTTTTTGTGGGTTTTTATGTGTTTTAAGGTTTTTTACTTTTTCTTCTGTTTTAGTGATTTTTAAGGATTTTTTTGGATTTTTTTGGTGTTTTGGGTTTTTAGGTTCTTTTGGGATTTTGAGGGTTTATAGGGGTTTTTAGGTGTTTTAGGGTTTTTAGATTTTTAGGGTTTTTAGGGAATTTTTTTATGCTTAGGCTTTTGTGAGTTTTTAAGGTTTTTAAGGTTTTTAGAAATTTTAAACGTTTTTAGGAGTTTTCAGGGTTTTATAGTTTTTAGTGTTTTTTAGGCTTTTATGGGTTTTTAGGGTTTTAAGGTTTTTTGGGGGTTTTATGGTTTTCTTGGTTTTTTGGGTATTTTATGTTTTTACGGATTTTTAAGGATTTTTTTAGATTTTTATAATTTAAGGGTTTTTAAGGTTATTAGGGATTTTGAGGGTTTTTTGGGTTTTTTGGGTTCTTAGGGGTTTTAGGGTTTTTCAGGATTTATAGATTTTTTGGGGTGTTTTATGGTTTTTTTGTTTTTAAGGGTTAAAGGGTTTTAGAGTTTTTTAACATTTTTAGGGGTTTAAAGGTTTTTTAGAGTTTTTATTAGTTTTTAGGGTTTTACAGGTTTTTAGGATTTTTATGATTTTTTGGGGTTTTATTTTTTTCAAGGTTTTTTCAAGGCCTTTTATGTTTTCATGGATTTTTAGGGATTTTGAGGATTTTTATTGTTTTGAGGGGTTTAGGGTTTTTAGAGATTTGGAGGGTTCTAAAGGATCTTAGGGGTTTAAAAGGTTTTTTTGGGTTTTTAGGGTTTTTGAGTTTTTAGGGTTTTAAATTTTTTTTAGAATTTTTAAACATTTTTTGTGGTTTGAAAGGATTTTAGATTTTTTAGTGGTTTTTAGAGTTTTTATGGGTTTTTAGGGCTTCTTAATGTTTTTAGGGGATTTTATGGTTTTTAGGGGTTTTTCACGAGTTTTAGGGTTTCTTACATTTTTATGGATTTTAAGGGGTTTTTAGGATTTTTCTGGCTTTTAGGGTTTTTAGTGAATATGAGGGTGTTTAGATTTTTTCAATTTTTTTGGGCTTTCAAAGGGTTTTACAGTTTTTAGGATCTTTTTGGGCTTTTTGGATCTTTTTCGGCTTTTAGGGTTTTTTTTTTGACTTTTTGTTTTAAGGTTTTTTAATGTTTTTTTTTATTTTTAGTGGGTTTTCAGGGTTTTTAGGATTTTGTATGTTTTCATGGATTTTTAGGGTTCTTTATGATTTTTATGATTTTTTGGGTTTTTTGTTTTTTTTGGGTTTTTATGGATTTTGAGGGTTTTTAGGGGTTTTCAGGGATTTTAGGGTTTTGTGGGATTTTTAGGGTCCTTTGGGTTTTTATGGTTTTTTTTAAATTTTTTAAGTTTTTTTAAGGTTTTTAGAATTTTTAACATTTTTAATGGTTTTAAGTGTTTTTAGTGTTTTTAGTGGTTTTTAAGGTATTTACGGGTTTTAGGGTTTTAGGTTTTTTAAGGTTTTTAGGGGTTTTATGCATTTCAGGGGGTCTTCGGGGTTTTTATGATTTTTTACATTTTCATGGATTTTTATGGGTTTATTAAGATTTTTATGGTTTTAGGGATTTTTGGGGTTTTAGGGAATTTTCAGGGTTTGAGGGTTTTTAGGGTTTTTAGGGTTTTTTCAGTCTTTTTGGGTTTTTAGGTTTTTCTTGAGTTTTTAGGGCTTTTAAGGGTTTTTAGAATTTTTTTAAGTTTTTATGGGTTTAAAGGGTTTCTAGAGTTTTTAGTGGGTTTTAAGGGTCTTTATTTTTTGTATGGTTTTTAAGGTTTTGTATGATTTTCAGGAGTTTTTTTAAGGTTTTTTGGATTTTTTTTCTTTTCATTGATTTTTAGGGGTTTTTAAAGATTTTTTGGTTTTAGGGTTTTTAGAGCTTTGAGGGATTTGGAGGGTTTTTATTGTTTTTTTCTCGCGGTTTTAGAGTTTTTAGGGCTTTTAGGGTTTTTAGTGTTTTTATGATTTTTTAGAGTTTTTAACTTTTTTGAGGTTTTAGGTGTTTTAGAGTTTTTAATGGGATTTTTGGGTTTTTATGGGTTTTTATGGTTTTTGCGGTTTTTAGGGTTGTTATGGTTTTCAGAGTTTTTTTTGGGTTTTAGGGTTTTTTACATTTTCATGTATTTTTAGGGGTGTTTTAGGATTTTTAGGGTCTATAGGGTTTTTAGGAATTTTTTGGGTCTTTTAGGTTTCATTGGTTTTTTTTAGTTTTTTAGTGTTTTTAACGTTTTTAAGAGTTTTAAAGTTTTTCCGAGTTTCTAGTGGTTTTTGATAGTTTTTATGGGTTTTTTGCTTTTTAGGGTTTTTTATTTTTTTTCAGGGTTTTTTCCATGGTTTTGAGGTTTTTTAGGACTTTTTTGGGTTTTAGGATTTTTTATGATTCTTAGGGTTTTTGTGGGTTTTTAGTTTTTTTCTGTTATTTTTAGGGTTTTTAGGGTCTTTTTTTGGTTTTTATGGTTTTTATTAGTTTTTTAGGTGTTTTAAGGTTTTTTAGAGTTTTTTGATGTTTTCAGGGGTTTTGAGGTTAGAGTTTATAGTGGTTTTTGGGGTTGTTGTGGGTTTATAGGATTTTTATGGGTTTTAGGGGTTTTTATATGTTTTAGGAGGTTTTTTAGTGTTTTTAGGGATTTCTATGTTTTCATGGATTTTTAGATGATTTTTAGGAATTTTATGGTTTTTAGGGTTTTTAGGGATTTTGTGTGTTTTTCAGGGCTTTTAGGGTTTTCAGGGTTTTTAGTGTCTTTTGGGTTTTTAGGGATTTTTTTGAGTTTTTTTTGAGTTTTTAAGGTTTTTAATAGTTTTTTAACCAATTTACGGGATTAAAGGGTTTTTAGAGTCTTTGTGGACTTTTATGGTTTTTAGGGGTTTTAAGGGGTTTTAGAGTTTTTAGTAGGTTTTTTGGGGGTTTAGCGTTTTTTAGGTATTTTAGGGTTTTTTAAGCTATTCAGAGTTTTATTAGGGGTTTTAGGGTTTTTTACATTTTCATGGATTTATGGGGGGTTTTAAGGATTTTTTTGGTTTTTAGGGTTTTTAGCGATTTTGTGGTTTTTAGGGTTTTTCTAGGGTTTTAGGGTTTTAATATTTTTTTAAGGGTTTTTTGGGTCTTTTTGAAGTATTTTAGGTGTCTTAATGTTTTTAAGTTCTTTTAATGTTTTAGGGGTTTTATGGATTTTAGTGTTTTTTAAGGTTTTTAGGGTTTTTAAGGGTTTTAGGGTTTTTTTTAAGTTTTTAGGGGTTTTATGGTTTTTAGGGGTCTTCGAGGTTTTTTTAAGGTTTTTAGGGTTTTTTTAAGGTTTTTATGGGTTATAGGGGGGTTTTTAGGTGTTTTAGGGTTTTTAGTTTTTTAGGGTTTTAGGGACTTTTTATACTTAGGTTTTTTTTTGAGTTTTTAGGGTTTTTTAGGGTGTTAAGGTTTTTTGGGGGGGGTTATGGTTTTCTAGGTTTTTTGGGTTTTTTGGGTTTTTTATGTTTTCATGGATTTTTAAGGGTGTCTTTGGATTTTTATAGTTTTAGGGTTTTTTAGGGTTATTAGGGGTTTTAGGGTTTTTAGGGTTTTTCAAGCTTTATAGGTTCTTTGAGGGGTTTTATGGTTTTTTTGTTTATAAGAGTTTGAGGGTTTTAGATTTTTTTAACATTTTTAGGGGTTCAAAGGGTTTTTAGAGTTTTTATTAGTTTTTAGGGTTTTAAGGATTTTTATGATTTTTAGGGGTTTTATTTTTTTTCAAGGGTTTTCAGGGTTTTTTTATGTTTTCATGGATTTTTAGGGATTTTGAGGATTTTTATAGTTTTTTGGGGTTTTAGGGTTTTTAGATATTTGGAGGGTTCTTAAGGTTTCTAGGGGGTTTTAGGGTTTTTTTGGGTTTTTAAGGTTTTTGAGTTTTTAGGGTTTTAAATTGTTTTTAGATTTTTTTAACATTTTTTGGGGTTTGAAGGTATTTTAGATTTTTTAGTGGTTTTTAAAGATTTTATGGGTTTTTAGGGTTTATTAAGGTTTTTAGGGGCCTTTATGGTTTTCAGGGGTTTTTCACGATTTTTAGGGTTTATTACGTTTTTTATGGATTTTAAGGGGTTTTTTAGGATTTTTCTGGGTTTTAGGGTTTTTCAGATTTTTTTGGGGTTTTAAATGGTTTTCAGGGTTTTTAGGATATTTTGGGGGTTTTAGGATCTTTTTGGGATTTTTGGGTTTTTTTGACCTTTTGTTTTCGGGTTTTTTATTTTTTTTTTATTTTTAGAGGGTTTTCAGAGTTTTTAGGATTTTTGTATGTTTTCATGGATTTTTAGGGTTCTTTATGATTTTTATGGTTTTTTTGGGGTTTTTTGGTTTTTTGGGTTTTTATGGATTTCGAGGGGTTTTAGGGGTTTTCAGGGCTTTTTAGGGTTTTGTGGGATTTTTAGTGTCTTTTTGGGTTTTATGGTATTTTTTAATTTTTTATGTTTTCAAAGTTTTTTAGAATTTTTAACATTTTTAAGGGTTTTAAGTGCTTTTAGTGTTTTTAGTCATTTTTAATTTTTTTATGGGTTTTAAGACCTTTGAAATTGAATGTGATGCAAGTGGAATTGGCCTAGGAGGAGTACTCATGCAAGAAGGTAAGTCTATTTCTTTCTTTAGTGAGAAGTTAAATGGCCCAACTCTAAACT
This sequence comes from Viscum album, assembly GCA_963277665.1. Lineage (NCBI taxonomy): Eukaryota > Viridiplantae > Streptophyta > Magnoliopsida > Santalales > Viscaceae > Viscum > Viscum album. The sequence goes on from OY728147.1 coordinate 610,979,078, forward strand.
ATGCTACATATGATAAAGAGTTGTATGCATTGTTTAGAGTACTAGAGACATGGCAGCACTATCTTTGGCCTAAAGAATTTGTGATCCATTCTGATCATGAGGCTCTTAAATACCTTAGGATCCAACATAAACTAAATAGAAGACATGCTAGATGGATGGAATTCATTTAGTCATTTCCATATGTCATCAAGCATAAAAAGGGTAAAGAAAATATTGTGGGTGATGCACTTTGACATAGATATTCTCTTATATCCTTGTTGGATTCAAAACTCCTGGGTTTTGAATGCATTAAGGATTTATATTCCACTGATAGTGATTTTAGAGAACCTTATGAACATTGTAAACCTGGAGTTAGTTGGGAAAAGTTCTACTTACATGATGGATTCTTATTCTGGATTGATAAGATTTTCATTCCCAACTGCTCTATCCGTTTAATTTTACTAAAGGAGTCACATTAGGGTGGGTTAATGGGCATTTTGGTGTTATAAAAACTCTAAGTGTTCTTAGTGAGAATTTGTATTGGCCTAGGATATCTAGAGATGTTGAGAAATTTGTGGGAAAGTGCATTGTGTCCCATAAAGCCAAATCAAAACTGAACCCACATGGACTATATCTTCCTCTCCCAATCCCCACACCCCTTTGGAGGACATATCAATGGACTTTATTGTGGGGTTACCACAGACCAAGAGTGGGAGAGATTCCATTTTTGTTGTGGTGGATTGGTTTTCAAAAATGGCACATTTTATTCCTTGTCACAAAACAGAGGGTGCCACTAACAGTGCAACACTTTTCTTTCAGGAAGTAGTCAAAATCCATGAAATTCCAAGGACAATTATGAAGTATCGAGACTCAAAATTTCTTAGTCACTTTTGGAAGACCTTGTGGAGCAAACAAGGTACAAAGTTACTATTTTCCACTACTTGTCATCCACAAACCGATGGGAAAACAGAGGTGGTGAATCGGAAACTATCATCCCTTTTGCGAACAATTGTCAAGAAGAATATCAAGAATTGGGAGGAGTGCCTACCACATGTGGAATTCACATATAACAGGGCCAAGCACTCCACTACTCAATATTCTCCATTCGAAATTGTTTACGGTTTTAACCCTCTCGCCCCTATTGATCTAGTTCCTTTTCCTTTGTAGGAAGCAACTAATATGGATGATAAAGAGCGCGTAGAATTTATCAAACAAATCCATGAAAAGGCAAGGAAAAATATCGAGCAGATGATCCAAAAATATGTTGATCGTGCAAACAAGGGTCGGAAACAAGTGTTGTTCGAGCCTGGGGACTTGGTCAGGATTCATATGCGAAAGGAGAGATTTCCCGACAAGCGAAAATCAAAACTCATGCCATGAGGAGATGGTCCTTTTCGAGTGATCGAGAAGATTAACAACAATGCTTACAAGATAGATTTTCCAGGTGAGTATTGTGTAAGTTCCACTTTTAATGTTTCTGATCTTTCTCCTTTTTTGGGTGCAGAGGATGAAGAGTCGAGGACGACTCCTTTTCAAGAGGGGGAGGATTATGAGAACCATGTTAAAGGCATCAAGTCAATTGCGCAGGAGAAAGATTGGATTTGCAAGGCCCAATGACACGAGGGAGAACAAAGAGGCTTAATGCTACAATGGGCGTGCATCTTGCTTCATTAGGGTATTAGACCCTTGACTATTGTAACACCCCTAAAAATGTTAAAAAACTCTAAAAAATCTTAAAAGCACTAAAAACTCAAAAAAACCCTAAAACCCAAAAAAACTCTAAAACCCCCTGAAATTTCCTAAAAGTTATCAAAATCCCTAAATACCATAAAAACCCTAAAAACTATAAAAACAAAAAAAAAATCTAAAGACCCCCTTAAAATCCAAAAAAAATGTAAAAAATACAAAAAACCCTCAAAACTATAAAAACCCCTAAAAACCTTAAAAACCCTAAAATCCCATAAAATCCCAAAAAACAACTGAAAACTCTAAAAACCCATTAATCCCCTAAAATGTTAAAAACACTAATACCCTCAAAACCCTAAAAAACTCAAAAAGAACACTTAAACCTAAAAAGACCATAAAAACTGTGAAAATTTATAAAAATCATAAATATGGTGAAAACCCTTAAAACTCTCAAAACCCCTAAAAACTCTAAAAACCCCTAAAAACCATAAAAATCCTAAAAAACACTAAAAATCCATGAAAACGTAAAAAACCCTAAAAAACCTAAAAATCCCCTAAAAACCATAAACCCTGCAAACCTTAAAAAACCATAAAAACTCATAAAAACCCATAAAAACCTTTAAACATCCAAAAAAACACTAAAAAACTTTAAAAACCCTAAAAATATTTAAAATTATAAAAAATCATAAAAACATAAAAACACAAAGAAAACCCTGAAACCCCAAAATACCCTAAAAACCCTGGAAGACCTTAAATACCCCTAAAAATCCTTAAAACCTCTAAAACCCCTCAAAATCCCTAAAAAACTTAAAAAATCAAAAAATCCATAAAGATCCTATAAAACCCAAAAAATCGATGAAAATGTAAATACTGCAGAGAAACCCCTAAAAACCCATAAAAACCCCTAAAAACCTTAAAACACCCTGAAAACTCTATAAACACTTAAACCCCCAAAAAAATGTTTAAAAACTTTAAAAACGTTAAAATCCGAGAAAAAAAACTCCAAACAACCCTAAAAACCCAAAAAGACCCTAAAAACCTTGAAAAACCATAAAAAACTTTTAAACCCCTAAAACTCTTAAACACGCATAAAAACCCTAAAAATCCATAAAAACAAAAAAACCATAAAAACCCTGAAAAACCCCTGAAAGCCATAAAAATTGCTAAAAACATTGAAACATGTAAAAAGAAAGAAAAAACCTAAAAACCCACTGAAATCTCAAAAAAACCTTAAAACCCCTAAAATGATAAAAACTTTAAGAAACCTTAAAAACCCTAAAAAATAAAAAACAAACCCCTAAAACATCAAAAAGTCCCTAAAACCCTCGAAAACCCCTAAAAACACTAAAAATCATAAAAATCCTAAAAAAACCCTAAATACCATGAAAAACACAAGAAAACCAAAAAACACTAAAAACATTAAATACCCTTAAAACCCATAAGAACCCTAAAAACCTACCAAAAACTCAAAGAACCATTAAAACCCAAAAAAACCTAAAAACCACAAAAATCATCAAAATATCTAAAAACCCAAAAAAAACCTAAAAACCATTAAAATCTAAAACAATCCTAAAATCCAAGGAAACAAAAGAAACCCTAAATACCCGGAAAACCTACGAAAACCATGAAAACATCTAAAAACCATAAAATACCTAAAAACCCATAAAAATCCTAAAAAAACACTAGTATTCGAAAAACACTTAAAACCCCTGAAAACCTTAAAAATCTCAAAAAACCCTTAAAAACTATAAAAAACTCAAAAAATACCCTAAAACCCAAAATGACCTGAATTCCATGAAAACCCCTAAAACCCATAAAAACCTCGGAAAAACCATAAAACCCATAAAATTTCTTAAAATCCTAAAAACCCTAAAAACCCCTAAAAGGCCTTAAAACCCTAAAAATGAATAAAAACCATAAAACCCACTAAAAACTCTAAAAACCCTTAAAAACCCTAAAAATGATAAAAACACTAAAAAAACTTTTAAACCCTAAAATACTCAAAAAAATACTTAAAATCAAAAAGACCATAAATCACGTAAAAATTTGTAAACCCCCTTAAAAAACGATAAATACCATCAAAATCCCTAAAAACAATGGAAACCCCAAAAAACCCTAAGACAACCCCTGAAAACCATAAAACCCCTAAAAACCATAAAAACCATAAAACCCATAAATACCCTAAAACCCACTACAAACTCTAAATCCTTATAGTTTTTGGGTTTTGGTGGTGGTGGGGGGGGGGGGGGGTTTGAGTTTTAAGTGTTTATAAGGTTTTTAGGTTTTTTAACATTTTTAGGGGTTTTAAGTGTTTTCAAAGTTTTTTGTGGATTTTGGGGTTTTGTGGGTATTTAGGGGTTTTTAGGTTTTTAGGGTTTTTAATGGTTTTCAAGGGGGTTTTAGGGTTTTTTATTTTTTTAGGGATTTATAAGTTTTTTAGGACTTTCAAGGGGATTTTAGGGTTTTTAGGGTCTTTTTAGGTTTTTAGGGTATTTTTAGTTTTTAGGGTTTTAAAGGTTTTTCGAGTTTTTTACCATTTTATGGGTTTTTAATTGTTTCTAGAGTTTCTTATGGTCTTAAGGATTATTATGGGGTTTTAGGGTTTTTATGGTTTTTAGGGGTTTTATGGGTTTCAGGTGTTTTTTAGGGTTTTCAGGCTTTTTTACATTTTCATGGGGTTTTAAGGGATTTTTGTGATTTTTATGGTTTTAAGGGTATTTTAGGTATTTTAGGGATTTTGAGGGTTTTAGGGATTTTAAGGGATTTAGGTTCTCTTTTGTTTTTTAAGTTGTTTTTTGATTTTTTTAGGATTTTAAGGTTCTTTAGAGTTTTTTACCATATTTATGGGGTTTAACATTTTCTAGAGTTTTTAGTGAGTTTTTAGTGGTTTTATAAGTGTTTTATGGGTTTTTAAGTTTTTTAGGGGTTTTACGGTTTTAAGGGGTATTTAGGGTATTACGTTTCCCTGGATTTTTAGGGTTTTTTAAGGTTTTAATGGATTTTGAGGAGTTTTAGGTTTTTCTAGGGTTATTAGGGCTTTTAGGGTTTTAGGACCTTTTGGGTTTTTAGGGCATTTTTTAGGTTTTTAGGGATTTAAGGTTTTTTAGGGATTTTTAGGGGTTTTATAGTTTTTAGTGGTTTTTAGGGTTTTGTGGATTTTTTATGGGTTTTTATGGGTTTTTATGGTTTTTAGGAGTTTTTATGGTATTTATGGTTCTTAAGGTTTTTTAGAGTTTTTTAATCTTTTTTGTGGTTTTACGAGTTTTTGTCCTTTTAGTGGTTTTTTTCCATTTTTATGTGGTTTTTAATGTTTTTAAGGGTATTATAGTTTTAGGGGTTTTCCATGGTTTTTGGGATTTTATGTTTTCATGGATTTTTAGTGTTTTTTATGATTTTTATGGTTTTAGGGTTTCTTAGTGTTTGTAGGAATTTTGAGGGTTTTAGGGGTTTTAGGGTTTTAATGCTTTAGGTTATTTTTTGGTTGTGTGGTTTTTTTTTGAGTTTTTAGGGTTTTAAAGGTTTTTTTGAGTCTTTAACGTTTTTAGGGGTTTTAAGGGTTTTTAGAGTTTTTTTGTCCGTTTTAGGATTTTTATGAGTTTTTTATTTTTTAGGGGCTTTTCTATTTTCAAGCGTTTTTCCATATTTTTATGTTTTTTTAAATTTTCATGGATTTTCAAGTGTGTTTTATGATTTTTTGGATTTTTAGGGTTATCTAGGGTTTTAGGGTTTTTATGGGGTTTTAGGGGTTCTCAAGGATTTTAGGGTCTTCTGTGTTTTTTGAGTGTTTTAGGGTTTCTAAGTTTTTTTAAATTTTTTTAATGTTTTTATAGATTTAAAGGGATTTTAGAGTTTTTAGTGGGTTTTTAGGATTTTTATGGGTTCTTAGAGTTTTTTAATGTTTTTAGGGGTTTTTGTTATTTATAGGGGTATTCATGGTTTTCTGGGTTTTTATGTTTTCATGGATTTTAAAGCATTTTTTAGGATTTTTATGGTCTTTAGGGTTTTTTTAGAGTTTTTACAGATTTTGATGGTTTTTAGGGTTTTCAGGGTTTTTTGGGTTTTTAGTGGTTGTATGTTTTTCAAGTTTTTTAATGTTTTAGGGGTTTTATGGGATTCAGAGTTTTTAGTGGGTTTTTATGGGTTTTAGGGGTTTTAGGGGGTTAATGTTTTTAGGATTTTTTATGGTTTTCATGGGCTTTTTTGGGGTTTTTAGGGTTTTTTACATTTTAATGGATTTTTGGGGGTTATTTATGATTTTTATTATTTTTAGGGTTGTTAACATTTTTCAATGTTTTTAGGGTTTTTTGAGGTTTTATGGGTTTTTTTGAGTTTTAATGTTTTTTAGGTTTGTTGTGTTTCTTAACCTTTTAGGGGTTTAATGATTTTTAGAGTTATTAGTGGGTTTTAGGGATTTTATAGGTTTTTAGAGTTTTTAGGTTTTTAGGGTTTTTATGATTTTTTAGGTTTTTCAATGTTTTTTAGGGTTTTTGCGTTTTCATTTATTTTTATGGTTTTTTTGGATTTTTGTGGTTTTCTAATTTTTAGTTTTTTTATCTTGAGGGGGTTTTGGGGTTTTCACATTTTTAGGGTCTTTTTAGGGTTTTTAAGGTTTTTAGAGTTTTCTTAAAGTTTCTAGGGGTTTAAAGGGTTTTAGAGTTTTTAGTAATTTTTAGGGTTTTTATGGGGTTTTAGGGTTTTTAAGGGTTTTGGGGGTTTTATGGTTTCCAGGGGGTTTTCAAGGTTTTTGGGGTTTTTTACGTTTTCTTCGATTTTTAGGGGTTTTTTAGAATTTTTATGGTTTTTTTGGTTTTTTAGGGTTTTTCGTGTTTTTAGTGTTTCTCAGGGTTTTTATGGTCTTCTTGGTTTTTAGGGTTTTTTAATTTGTTAGCGTTTTAAGGGGTTTTAGTGCTTTTACTGTTTTTAGGGGGTTTGAGGGTTTTAGAGTTTTTTGTGTTTTTAGGATTTTTTATGGGTTTTTATAGATTTTTTATGTTATTAGATGTTTTGAGGGTTTTTAGGGTTGTTTATGTTTTCAAGGTTTTTAAGGGTTTTTTAAGATTTTTATCGTTTTTAGTGTTTTTTGGGTTTTTGGGGATTTTAAAGGTTTTTAGGTTTTTTTGGGTTTTAGGGTTTTTAGGGTCTTTTGGTGTTTATAGGGTTTTTTTGAGTTTTTAGGGGTTTTAAGGGTTTTTTGAGTTTTTTATCGTTTTTAGTGGTTTTAGTGTTTTAGTATTTTTTTAAGGTTTATATAGGTCTTTATGGTTTTCAGGGGTTTTTAGGGATTTTTATTTTTTCATGGATTTTTACAGGTTTTTTAGGATTTTTATAATTTTTAGGGTTTTCTGGGTTTTTAGGTTTTTTACTGATTTTCATGGATTTTATGTGTTTTCAGGGTTTTGGGGGTATGATTTTAGGTTTTTTTTAGAGTTTTTTAATGTCTTAGGGGTTTTAAGGGTTGTATACATTTTAGTGGTTTTTTTGGTTTTTTATGTTTTTAGGAGTTTTTATGGTTTTCAGCATTTTTTAGGGATTTTAGGGTTTTTTATGTTGTCATGGATTATTATGGGTTTTTAGGATTTTTTATGGTTATTAGGGTTTTTAGGGATTTTAGGGATTTTTTGGGTTTTTAGGGGTTTTCAGGGGTTTTTAGGGTTTTTAGCATTTTTAGGCTCTTTTGGGTTTTTAAGGGTTCTTTGAGTTTTTAGGGATTTTAAGGTTTTTTTAGAGTTTTTTAATGTTTTTAGGGATTTGAAGGGATTTATATTTTTGAGTGTTTTTAAGGGTTTTATGGGTTTTTAGGGATTTTTGAGGATTTAGGGGTTTTATGGGTTTCATGGGTTTTTAGGGTTTTTATGGTTTTTTTTGTTTTCATTGATATTTTGGGGTTTTTAGGATTTTTTTGGGCTTTAGATTTTTTAGGGTTTTAGGGATTTTGAATATTTTTAAGGGTTTTAAGGGCTTTTTAGTGGGGTTTTCAGGGGTTTTCAGGGTTTTCAGGTTCTTTTGGGTTTTTAGGGGGGGTTTTGCGTTTTTTTGAGGGGTTTATGGTTTTTAGAGTTTTTAACGTTTTTAAGGGTTTTAAGGGATTTTAGAGTTTTAATGGTTTTAACTGGTTTTTAGGGGTTTTCAATGTTTTTAGAGGTTTTATTTTTTTCAGGGGTTTTTTAGGGATTTTAGGGTTTTTTACATTTTCATTGATTTTTAGGGTTTTTTTGTATTTCTATGGTTAGTAGGGTTTTTAGAGATTTTAGGGATTTTCAGGGTCTTGAGGGGTTTTCAGGTTTTTTACTGTTTTAAGGGTATTTCTGGGTTCTTATTGTCTTCATAGGGTTTTATGGTTTTTTTTTGAGTTTTTAATGTTTTAGGGGTTTTAAGGGTTCTTAGAGTTTTTAGTGGTCTTTAGGTTTTTTATGGGTTTTATGGGTTTTTAAGGTTTTTAAGGGTTGGAGTTTTTCAGGGTATTTAGAGTTTTTTATGTTTTCATGAATTTTTTGGGGTTTTTTAGATTTTTATGGTTTTTAAGGATTTTATGGTTTATAGGGATTTTTTAGGGTTTTAGGGTTGTTTTGGGTTTTTAGGTCTTTTTCGATTTTTAGGATTTTTGGAGTTTTTAGGATTTTTAAGGTTTTTATAATTTTTTAACATTTTTAGATTTTTAAGTGGTTTTTATAGTTTTTAGTGGGTTTTTGGGTTTCTCTAGGTTTTTAGGGTTTTTTAGGTTTTAAGATTTTTTTATGGTTTTTAAGGGGTTTTCAGGGTATTTAGGCTTGTTACTTTTTCATGGATTTTTCGGGTTTTTAAGATTTTTATGGTTTTTAGGGTTTTAAGGGGTTTTTAGGGTTTTTAGGGATTTTGTGGGTCTTTAGGGTTTTTCATGGGTTTTAAGGGTTTGCCGGGTTTTTAGTGTCTTTTTGGGTTTTTATGGTTTTTTGTGTATTTTAGGATTTTGAGGGTTTTGGGGGATTTTTAATGTTTTTAGGGGGTTTAAGGGTTTTTAGAGTTTTTATTGTATTTTTAGGGTTTTTATTGGTTTTTAGGGCTAGATTTTATGGATTTTTATTTCTTTTAAGAGATTTTCAGGGTTTTTTATGCTTTCATGGATTTCTAGGGGTTTGTTAGGATTTTTATGGTGTTTAGGGGTTTTTCAAGGTTTTTAGGGGTTTTTTACAATTCCATTGACTTTTAGGGGTTTTTATGGTTTTTCGGGTTCTTAAGGATTTCCAAGGTTTTGAGGAGTTTTCATGAGTTTTTAGGGTTTCTTAGGGGTTTAGGGTCTTGTGGGTTTTAAGGATTTTTGAGTTTTTAGGTTTTTTAAGGGTTTTTAGATTTTTTTTAACATTTTTTGGGGTTTTAGGTTTTAGGGGGTTTTCAAGGTTTTTAGGTTTTTTATGATTTCATGGATTTTTAGGGGGGTTTTAGGATGTTTATGCTTTTTATGTTTTTTAGGATTATTAGGGATTTTGAGGGTTTTAGGGTTTTTCAGGGGTTTTTAGGGTTTTTAGTGTTTTTCAGGGTATTTTTTGTAATTTTAGGGTATATGATTTTTTTGAGTTTTTAGGGGTTTTAAGGTTTTTGAGAGATTTTTAATGTTTTTAGGGGTTTTGAGGGTTTTAAGAGTTTTTAGTGTGTTTTTCGAGTTTTTATGGGTTTTTAGGGTTTTTAAGGTTTTTAGGGCTATTAAGGTTTTTAGGTGGGTTTCAAGGTTTTTATGTGTTTTTACGTTTTCATGGATTTTCAGGGTTTTTTAGGATTTTTATGGTTTTTAGGGTTTTTAGGGTTTTTAGGGATTTTGATGGTTTTTAGGGTTTCTAATGGTTTTTAGGGCTTTTCAAGGTTTTTAGCATCTTTTTGGGTTTTGATGTTTTTTTGAGTTTTTAAGGTTTTTATGGGTTTTAAGGGGTTTTAAGGGGTTTTAGAGTTTTTAGTAGGTTTTTTGGGGTTTAAGGGTTTTTTAGGGATTTTAAGGGTTTCTAAGGTATTTAGTGTTTTATTAGGGGTTTTAAGGTTTTTTACATTTTCATGGATTTATGGGGGGTTTTAAGGATTTTGGTGGTTTTTAGGGTTTTTAGCGATTTTGTGGTTTTTAGGGTTTTTCTAGGGTTTTAGGGTTTTAATGTTTTTCGGGTTTTTAGGGTCTTTTTGAAGTTTGTTAGGTGTCTTAATGTTTTTAAGTTCTTTTAATGTTTTAGGGGTTTTATGGATTTTTAGAGTTTTTAAACGTTTTTTTGGGTTTTTATGGGTTTTAGGGTTTTTTAGGTTTTTAGGGGTTTTATGGTTTTTAGGGGTCTTCGAGGTTTTAGGGTTTCTTATGTTTTCATGGATCTTTAAGGATTTTTTTAGGATTTTATTAGTTTTTAGGGGTGTTTAGGGTCTTAGTTATTTTGATGGGTTTAGGGCTTTTTAGGGGGTTTTGGAGTTTTTATAGTTTTTTCAGGGTTTTTATGGTCTTTTTCGGTTTTTGAAGTTTTCTTGAGTTTTTTTGGATTTTTGAGGGTTTTTATTGTTATTAACCCTTTAGGGGTTTTAAGGGTTTATTGAGTTTTTAGAGTTTTTTAGGGTTTTATGGTTTTCAGGTTTTTAGGTGTTTTTATGGTTTTCAGGGGTTTCTAGGGTTTTTAGGGGTTTTTACATTTTCAAGCATTTTTAGGGGGTTTTTTAGGATTTTAATGGTTTTAGGGTTTTTAGGAAATTTTTAGGGGTTTTATGGTTTTGGAGGGGTTTTTAGGGTTCTTCAGGGTTTTTAGGGTATTTTTGGATTTTTATGGGTTTTTTTTGTGTTTTTTTTGGGTTTTTAAGGTTTCTTAGGGTTTTTAATATTTTTAGTAGTTTTAAGGGTTTTTAGAGTTTTAAGTTGTTTTTCGGGGGTTTTATTGGTTTTTAAGGGATTTTAAGGCTCTTAGGGGTTTTATGGTTTTTATGGTTTTTAGGGGTTTTTCAGTTTTTTTGGATTTTTTACATTTTTATGGATTTTTAGGTTTTTTTAGGATTTTAATGGTTTTAGGGATTTTAATGGTTTAGGGGTTTTCAGGGGTTTTAGGGTTTTTAGGGGTTTTCAGGGTATTTTTGGTGTTTTGGAGTTCTTTTTACTTTTCTAGGGTCTTTAAGGTTTTGTAGCGTTTTTTTACTTTTTTACAAGTATAAAGGTTTTTAGAGTTTTTTTTTGCGTTTTAGGTTTTTATGTTTTTTAGGTGTTTTTCTATGTTTTTAGGGTTTTTAACATTTTCATGGATTTTTAGGGGGTTTTAGTACTTATATGGTTTTTTTGGTTTTTTAGTATTTTTAGGTATTTTTAGGTTTTTAGGGGGTTTATGGTGTTTTAAGGTTTTTTATAGTTTTTAGGGTTGTTATGAACTATTTGGTTTTTTTGGTTTTTTTTTTGAGTTTTTAGGGGTTTTATGGTATTTTAGAGTTTTTTTAACATTTTTATGGTTTTAAGGGTTTTAAAAGTTCATAGTGGTTTTTTGGGTTTTTATGGGGTTTTAAGGTTTTTCACGGTTTTTAGGGGTTTTTATAGTTTTTAGAGGGTTTTCACATTCTTAGGGGGTTTTATGTTTTCATGGATGTCTAAATGCTTTTTAGGATTTTTAGGGTTTTATGGATTTTGAGGTTTTTTAGAGATTTTCAGTGATTTTTAGGGTTTTTAGGGTTTTTAGGTTCTTCTTAGGTTTTTGGGGTTTTTTTTAGTTTTTAAGGTTTAATGGGTTTTAAGGGTTTTTAGAGTTTTTATGGGTTTTTTATGTGTTTTAGGGTTTTTTACATTTTCTTGTGTTTTTAGTGATTTTTTAGGATTTTTATGGTGTTTTGGGTTTTTAGGTGTTTTTGGGATTTTGAGGGTTTATAGGGGTTTTTAGGTGTTTTAGGGTTTTTAGTTTTTTAAGGTTTTTTGGGACTTTTATGCACAGGTTTTTTTTTGAGTTTTTAATGTTTTTAAGGTTTTTAGAAATTTTTAACGTTTTTAGGAGTTTAAAGGGTTTTATAGTTTTTATTGTTTTTAGGGTTTTATGGGTTTCTAGGGTTTTAAGGTTTTTTGGGGGTTTTATGGTTTTTTGGGTTTTTTATGTTTTCATGGATTTTTAAGGGTTTTTTTTGTATTTTTATAGTTTTAGGGTTTTGGGGTTATTAGGGATTTTTGGGGGTTTTATGGGTTTTTAGAGGTTTTATTTTTTTAGGCTTTATAGGTTCTTTTTGGGGTTTTATAGTTTTTTTTGTTTTTAAGGGTTTAAGGGTTTTAGAGTTTTTTAACATTTTTAGGGTTTTAAAGGGTTTTTAGAGTTTTTATTAGTTTTTAGGTTTTTATGGGTTTTTTGGGTTTTTATGATTTTTAGGGGTTTTATTTTTTTCAAGGGTTTTCCAGGGTTTTTTTTTTTGTTTTCATGGATTTTTAAGGATTTTTAGGATTTTTATAGTTTTTAGGGGATTTAGGGTTTTTAGAGATTTGGAGGGTTCTTAAGGTTTTTTATGGATTTTTTGTGTTTTTTGGGTTTTTGAGTTTTTAGGGTTTTAAATTGTTTTTATATTTTTTTAACATTTTTTGGGGTTTTAAGGGATTTTAGATTTTTTAGTGGTTTTTGGAGTTTTTATGGGTTTTTAGGGTTTCTTAAGGTTTTTAGGGGCTTTTATGGTTTTCAGGGGTTTTTCACGATTTTTAGGGTTTCTTACGTTTTTAGGGATTTTAATGGGTTTTTTAGGATTTTTCTGGCTTTTAGGGTTTTTAGTGAATATGTGGGTGTTTAGGGATTTTCAGTTTTTTTTTCTGGTTTCAAAGGGCTTTCTGAGTTTTTACAATCTTTTTGGGCTTTTAGGATCTTTTTGGGCTTTTAGGGTTTTTTTGACCTTTTGTTTTCAGGTTTTTTAATGTTTTTTTGATTTTTAGAGGTTTTTCAGGGTTTTTTGGATTTGAATGTTTTCCTGGATTTTTAGGTTTTTTTTTATTTTAATGATTTTTTGGGTTTTTGGGGTTTTAGGGATTTTGAGGGTTTTTAGGTGTTTTCAGGGCTTTTGGGGGTTTTGTGGGATTTTTAAGGTCTTTTGGGTTTTTATGGTTTTTCTTAATTTTTTATTTTTTTAATGTTTTTTGAATTTTTAACATTTTTATTGGTTTTAAGTGTTTTTAGTGTTTTTAGTGGTTTTTAAGGTTTTTATGGGTTTTTAGGGTTTTTTAAGGTTTTAGTGGTTTTATGCATTTCAGGGGGTCTTCAGGGTTTTAGGGTTTTTTACATTTTCATGGATTTTTAGGTGTTTATTAAGATTTTTTTGGTTTTAGGGATTTTTTGGGGTTTTATGGAATTTTCGGGTTTTTAGGGTTTACAGGGTTTTTCTCGGTCTTTTTGGGTTTTTAGGTTTTTCTTGAGTTTTTTAGGGCTTTTCAGGGTTTTTAGAGTTTTTTTACGTTTTTATGGGTTTAAAGGGTTTCTAGAGTTTTTAGTGGGTTTTAAGGGTCTTTATTTTTTTTATGGTTTTTAAGGTTTTTTTATGGTTTTCAGGGGTTTTTTAAGGTTTTTAGGATTTTTTTTTCTTTTCAGGTATTTTTGGTGGTTTTTAAGGATTTTTTGGTATTAGGGTTTTTAGTGCTTTGAGGGATTTTGAGGGTTTTTAGTGTTTTTAGGGTTTTTAGTATTTTTTTTTTGGGTTTTTAGGGTTTTTATGTTTTTTAAGAGTTTTTAACCTTTTTGAGGTTTTAAGGGTTTTGGAGTTTTTAATGGGCTTTTTGGGTTTTTCTGGGTTTTTATGGTTTTTGCGGTTTTTAGGGGTTTTATGGTTTTCAAAGGTTTTTTTGGGTTTTTAGGGTTATTTACATTTCCAGGTATTTATAGGGGTTTTTTAGGTTTATTATGGTCTATAGGGTTTTTAGGGTCTTTTTGGTTTTCTTGGGGTTTTTTTTTGCATTTTTTAGGGTCTTTAAGGGTTTTTAGTGTTTTTAACATTTTTAAGAGTTTTAAAGTTTTTTAGTGTTTTTAGTGGTTTTTGAGAGTTTTTATGGGTTTTTTTGGTTTTTAGGGTTTTTTATTTTTTTTCAAGGTTTTTCCATGGTTTTTAGGTTTTGTTGGACTTTTTTGGGTTTTGAGGATTTTTATGACTTTTAGGGGTTTTGAGGGTTTTTAGTTTTTTTTCTGTTATTTTAAGGGTGTTTAGGGTTTTTAAGGGTTTTTAGGGTCATTTTTGGTTTTTATGATTTTTATTAGTTTTTTTAGGTGTTTTAATGTTTTTTAGAGTTTCTTGATGTTTTAGGGGTTTTGAGGTTAGAGTTTATGTGGTTTTTGTGGTTGTTATGGGTTTATATGATTTTTTATGGGTTTTAGGGGTTTTTATAGGTTTTAGGGGTTTTTTAGTCACTACTGGAATGGGAGGTTTTCCCCACGGTTCTTTACCAACGGTTTGCTTAAACTGTTGGTAAAGAAGGGCCATGACACCCTTTACCAACGGTTTCATAGAACCGTTGGTAAAGGGGTGTTTGAGTCACCCTTTACCAACGGTTTTTAAAAGGCTTTGGTAAATTTTTACCCCAAATACATTTGGCCGCACCTCTCCCCCATTCGCAACAGAACCCTAAATCTGCAGCGCTCGGCTCCTCTCACGACTTCCCCCATCCAAACCGCTGAAACTCCATCGGATTCATCTCAAATCAGGTATTTTCTTCTTTATACACATAAAATATTTAAGTTCTACCTTGTTTTTATTTTTATTCATCTAATATTTTAGTTTTAAGTTTTGATTTTGATGTGTATATCATTTTTGTGTTTTGATTTAATCTAGACTTTCTCTATTCCAATCCATTTAATTAATTAAATCTTTAACCCTCCATCGAAGAAGAAACATCTCAAATTCCTTGCGGTTGGATTCTAGATTTTCTAAGTATGTTTTTTTATGCCTTTTCTTCATCTTGTAATTAATTGTTACTTGGAAATTTATTTATATGTGTTTATTAATTTTTAGCAAAGTTTCTATGAATGTTTTCCTTGAAATTCCTTGTGAAATATTATTTAACCCTATTCTCATTGAATTGAACAAGTCATGAATTTGATGACTATAATTTTGACATCTTTCAAGTATTTATGAATTATTCAATTCCATGAGTGTTTAGATTTATTTTCAAAGAATATTTGAAGAATGAATCGGTGAAATTGAGTCTTTGTCTCAAGTTTTTATTCAAAGAATGAAATAAATTGATTTGCATGAAATGAGTTGACCTATTTAATGTTTTCTAAGTAGTTTCAAATGATTTAATTTGTGAAATGACAATGAACCCTCTTGGAATGATTTTTTTTGAAATGAGATTTGTTTGGTAATTTTAAATTAGATATTTATTCATGTGGAAATAGGCTGTAATTTCATGTTTTGAATTAATATTGAGAATTTTTATTGTAAAATATCCTTTAATGCCTTTGGGATGTTTTGAAATAAAGGATTTTTAAAGGCCTGTTTAGAATTACATGTTAGTTTTTGGAAGGAAGTTGGTATAGAAAACCTTTCTAAATATTGAATTAAATAAGGGGTTTTGAATTGAATTGAATATTTTTTACCACTCAGTTGGAACTTTATAAAGATCCTAAATTGTAATAATTCATTAATGTAACTTTCTCAATTCTTGTAATTACAATTGATGGATATTAAAAATGGGATTATTCACATCGATGAAGATTGGGGTGAGATTGAGATATGATTTGAGGTCTGAATAATATGATTGATATTGATAAGGATCCTCATTGTGATCCTCATAACTTCATTATCTCACTCACCTCTTTTGACTAATCATGGTGACTTAGATAGTTAGATGGGAAAATCTAGATTTATGATTCACTAGTGGACTCATACCTCATCTAGTGGAATCCACTACTGGAAATCTGGGTTTTCCCAATGCTCCTATACCAACGGTTCATCAAGGAGGCCATTACCAATGGTTTCATAAAACCGTTGGTAAAGGCAGACATAGGTGATATAAAATGGATTTCGAAAGATATTTCAGAAATGATTTAATCTTGAGTAAAATGTTTTATTAAAATGATTTTTTTAATAAGTCTTGTGTAATGTAATTTGTTATAATACACTTGTTATGTAACTATGTTTGGTATTTAGTAACACATGAGATAACTGGTGTGTGAGAATGTGTTGTGAAAGAGATTCCATGGTTGGTTCAAGATTATATTTACGTTTTGAGCCTATTAATGAGTTGTTTTAAAGATATTTTGAGATATTTACCTTATGTTTATTGGTGAAAACTGGGAGCTGTAGAGGTGGTTCATGATTAAGACATATAATTACTGCTAAACATGTGGATAAACCATGCATAGTAGTGAATTCTTGAAATGTTTGATGTTTTTAGTCCTTTTTTATTTGGAGTTTCTTTTGATGCTGATGTTTCTTATTGATACCTATGATGGAAATTTATTTTAGTTTCTAAATCGGCTGAGACTCCCCCACCATGCACAGTTTATGCAACATCTACCCTTATTTAATCATTCTATTTACACAGCCTATGCAACCTCTACCCTCATTTAATCGGTGAACTCAAGTCATTAATTCAAGCCTTCATTCTCACTAGCATGTAAGAAATTGAATGATGTATACCCATCATCACATGATTTCTAGTGTCCAACATATGGAATACGAGCTTTTGAATTCATTAGTTAACCAGGATCATATATTCCATTTCCCCCAAGATGACTATACTAATATAACTTTAGGGTCAATTAAATATGGCTCTCATTGTACGTTGTATATTATGTATACTTCTTAGACAGTACTCACTTTTATGAGGGTGGGGTGCTTTTCACTAGCCATGCTGGCATGTGTAGACATCCATAAAAATGTTAGATAAGTCACAAGTTTAATTCAGTAATGTTGTTATCATTGACATACTTTATTATTAATCTCAAATTTAAAAATAAATTTTTTTTCTATACTTTATGAAATTAAATCTTTTTACAAGCAATGAACAACCTATTAGTGTAGAAGCCGAAAATTTATTCACCCATGGGGTGCGCTTGACTTGGGGAAGTAATAGGGTAATGAAAGGTATGGCCATAGAGGTGCCAATAATGAGTTATTGAACATGAGTGAATGATTTGGGATGCCTATAACACATAATGGGACCTGAGGCATGTGCCTCTAATAGACCTAATGAAAATGAATATAAATAAATTTTAATTTAATTTTTGAGTACTTATTCTTTACATTATTTTAATAGTTCACTACATCGACTAGAAACTTATTCCTTTATCGTTTACTTAAATATATTTTCTAATAAAGTTCAATCCTATTGAATTGTTTATGACATAATGAATTATATAAATTCTTTTTATAGAATGGAAAGAAGTTGGATGTATGAAACCGATCGGATCTCAAGCGATTTTCAAAACAATTTGGAGAGATTTATAGATTTTTAATTTCACAATGCTTCAGATAGTGGTCACATACACTGCCCATGTTCCAATTGTATTGGTAGACCTTGGTTGAGCCATGAAGAAGTTATCTACCACATAACCAAATATGGTTTTCAAGCAAACTACTTTGTTTGGTATCACAATGGGGAGAAAATGAAATCTCAAATTGGTGATGATCGAAATGAAAGGACTGGAATGGAGAATTTGTGTGATGATCAGTTTCCGTTTATTCGTCATCATGAAAAAGAAAGGATTTCGACTCAAGAAGACTTCTATATGAGGATAGATGATGCATCTAGTGAAAATGATGATATTGATAGGGTGAAAAAATTGAATGATGCTGCCACAACTCCAGTATATCGACAATGCGATAAAATGAAAAAGTTGGAATTTTTAATCCGATTGTTTCATGGGAAAACTATGTATGGGATTTCTAATACAACAATCGATTACATTCTTACCCTCTTGAAGGATTTACTTCTAGATGATGTAGATATTCCCTCAAACCACTAAATGGCATGGAAGTTAGTTGGGAAACTTGGATTTTCAAGAAACAAAATTTATGCTTGCCCGAAAGATTGCATTTTATTCTGGGAGGAAACCACTGAATGAAATGATTGTATAAAATGTGACACATCCTGCTGGAAGTCAAAATCTGATGGAATACCATCCCGTGTTCCATAGAAAGTAATGTGACACTTTCCATTGATCCCCAGACTCCAGAATCTTTTTATGTCTGATGACATATCAATAAAAATGAGATGGCATGATACCGAGATAAAGAAGACTAATGATGAGTTGGTTCATCCTGTAGATTGATTTTCATGGCAGAGATTTGATGCTCGACATCCTGATTTTGCAGCTGACGTGCGTAATGTGAGGTTGGGTCTTTCATGCAATGGTTTTAATCTGTTTGGATAGATGCTTACTTCACACAACACATGACCAGTTCTAATACACATTTATAACCTTCCCTCATGGTTGTGTATGAAAAAACCTTTCACTTTCATGAGTATACTCATATCTGGTCCTTCTGATCCTGACATTGATATTGATGTATACATGAAACCTTTAATAAAAGAGTTGAAACTTCTTTGGGATGTGGGTGTGCACACATACGATGCATGTTCAAAAGACATATTTCAGATGCATGCTGCGCTTATGTGGACGATCAATAATTTTTCGGCTTATGCAATGATGTCTGGATGGAGCACGAAGGGAAAACTGTCATGTCCAGTTTGTATGAAGACTACACGATCCAAAAGACTGAAACATCATTGTAGTTTCAGTTTTATGGGACATCGATGATTCTTGCCAAAGGATCATCCATATAGAATGAATCGTCGAAGATTTGATAATACCATAGAGACCGATGATCCACCTCAGCGTATGTCTGGAACTGATGTGCTTAATGAATTGAAAGATTTCAGTTTTTCATTCGGGAAGGGTCAAATGAAATCTGGAAAGAGAAAGAATGTTTCCACTGAAACCAGTTACAATTGGAGGAAGAGGAGTATCTTTTATGATTTGTCTTATCGGTCAACCAATTTGTTACGTCATTGCTTAAACGTAATGCATATTGAAAAGAATATATGTGAAATGTTGCTTTCGGTTCTTTTAAATGTCAAGGGGAAGACAAAAGATGATTTACGATCTCGGTGTGACTTGGTGGATTGGGGCATCAGACCAGAATTGCATCCTGTGCGTATCAGTGAAAATAAATGGAAACTTCCAGGTGCTTCTTATGTGATGACACATACAGGAAAAAAAACAATTTCTGGAAGTATTAGAGACTATTAGAGTTCCTGATGTCTATTCAAGAAACATATCTAAACGGGTCAACAGAAGAGAGTTGAAGGTAAAATCTTTGAAGACTCATGATTATCACGTTCAACTGCATGAGTTGCTTCCAATAGAAATCTGTCATCTTTTGTCCAATAATGTAAGGGTGACTGTTATTCGGTTGTGCCATTTGTTTAGAGATCTTTGTGCTAAGAAATTGTCCAAGTATTTCTTGAAAAAAATGTTGACAAATTCCCCATTAATTTTGTGTGAGTTGGAGAAAATATTTCCTCCATCATTTTTCACATGCATGCTACTTCTGACTGTTCATATTCCCACTGAAATACTTCTCTGAGGACCTATTTCTTTTCGTTGGATGTATCCAACTGAAAGAAATATGTACACATTAAAGTCTTATGTCCGAAACATGAATCATCCCGAAGGTTCTATCGTGAACGGTTACTTGGCTCAAGAATGTATGGATTTCTTCTCAATGTATTTGTTTGATCTTGCTACAAGAATGAATAGACCAATGAGAAATGAAGAAGAACAATATGAGAAAATTGAACCCAATTTTCCATCTCTTCCTCAAATAGGAGGAATTCATGGATCATATACATTGAAGACACTAAGCCATGAAGAGCGGGAGATGACATATCACACAGTTTTGTTCAACTATGATTTGTTCGATGACTATATCAGGTAACTAAATTGAATATGTATATCTTACATATATATAGGTTAAACTATTCATATTTTTTTATCTATAGGGAACATAAAACAATGATAAATAGAAAGCATCGTTCTTTATCTTTGAGAAGGAGGGAGACTTTGCATAGCAAAGAGTTTTCTGCTTGGTTAAAATTGAAGGTAAAAATATTACTATTTAAAATAATTATATCAATATTTAATTAAATGTAATAGTCATTTATATTATAGGTATTGAGTTTGTCTGCTGACTTTGTCTTTGAGAAAATAAGAGCTTTGGCTTTTGGTCCTAATATCATGGTTCGTGACTGTAAATCAATTGTTATCAACAGGTACAAATTTATTGTCACTGAATGAGCAAAGAACATGAGAACACAACATGATGGTGTTATGGTTACTGCCACAACAGATTGTTATGCCAGTGCATCAGATAGTAGACCGCGATTTGAAAATGTGGGTTATTATGGAGTCGATGAGAAAATAGTAATATTGGATTATTACTCTCATGGATGAGTCACAATGATGAAATGTCATTGGTTCAATTCAATGATGAGACAGAGCACGTTTATTGATGATTGTGGATTTCAAGTAATTAATATGGCTCGCACTCTTGCTACCGAAGAACCATAGTGTTGGCATCAATGGACAAACAAATTTTATGTCAAAGACCAACTTCGACCTAAATTTGGTGTCATAGTTGAAGTAATTCCAAGAAATATTTTTGATGATGGTGATGATGGAATTGACACTGTCCCTAGTGCCATTGGAACCAATCCATTTATTTCTTTTGATGACTCTAATAGCTCAATTGTCAGAGTTGATTGTGAACCTGAAGTTGTGGTTGAAAATATATAAAATCATTCATCCATGTTCTCAATTCTTTTGGTTTACCTTGAGTTGGGTTTTCAAGGTTGGTAATATTCAAATTGATTTAGTATTGATCACAAATATGTTTTAACTGACTTGATCATTATGTGAATTTTCAATGTTTATTGGTTGTAGTTTTATTTGAATTGAATTTTCTAATTTCGAATTGAACTGTACTCAAACCTAGTCAAATAATATTTCTAACTTGGTGAACATTACAACTTGTATGATTTATTAAATTCATTCAAGCTCTTCTAAAACAATTGAAAGCTAAATTACCAATGAATCCCCCTATTCCCTCATATATTTAGTTTTTTGGGTTACACATTAGTTTCCCTTTTCTAATTAATTACATATTTGTTTTCAAAAGCAGGAAATGCAGCCAATTGAAGAGAGGTGAAGGAAACAAATGATGGATAACAATCGTTGAATGACGCATATGGGCGTTCCACCATTAGTGTCTGTAGTGAGTACTTTATTTCAAATATATATATTTAAAGAATATATAATGTCATGTGATTAATTTTTTTGTAAACATTTTTGTAGGATCCACCTATACGTCGATAGTTATTTGACGAGGAGCCTAGTACTGGTCCTAGTACTCAGGTCGGTGTTACGAGGATGGTTCGTACCAGAGGTGAACAAGCATCTTCGCGTACCCTACTAGACACTGCCCCTCCCACTGACATGTCATCCTTCCCACATTCTGATCCTGGTGTGTCGTTAGGGACACACGGGATATTTAGGCCTCCCATGTTTTCGCCACCTTTTGCATCTTCTAACCCATCTTTTTTATATCTCATGATGATTCTCAATCCCCAGCTAGAATCTGGTAATACAGTTGTGTCATCTTCTTTTCCTTCTACTTCTGTCTCTTCGAGCTTCTGTATTTCATCTTCTTCAACTCCTGTTCCACCACAGGGTGTTCCATCAGTTTCTGTGGATCCAGCAGCGCTCAGCGATCAGACTAGTGCAAGTATATTTGGAGAACCCTAACAAATTTTTATAGCAATATTTATTTTCATTATAACATGTTTTGATAAAATATTTGTTTTTCTTTCATGATAGATACATCTACTAACAGGAGGCGGGGGCAGGGCATACACGCATGCATGCGGTGTGGAACCGCCGCACAGAAGTTATAGTGGATTACAATGAAGACAACCAAATGGTTGAGAAAACAGGGCAGCAATGTCGGAGTTTTTTGGCGACGCTTGCCAAATACTCCGACATCATTCCCGTCAGCCCGCTATCGTGGAGACATTTTCCACATGAGATCAATGATAGAGCTTGGCCAGAGATATGGGTAAAAAATCTGTTGTATTTAATGCCATGAATTATTTTTGTATTTATATGAATTAATATTTTGATGTCAGCTTCATTTTAATTTTCCTGATGGTGAGGGTGCATGATCGACACGTCTAAAGGATTTAGGTGAGCTTTAGAGAGCCTACAAGCATGAGTTGTATATTGGCTGGTGTGCTAGAGTTGGCACTGAGTTAGAGGTGGTACTAGTCGTGGATGATTGTCCTATAGAGAAGTATCATCAGATGATTACTCATTGGAAGACTACCCATTTTAAGGTATTAATTACATTTGAGGTATATAAATAATAACTTTCATGTTTTTCATTAAAACTATCTTTTTCATTATTGAATTTTATTTAGGAATCATCTGGAAAAATAAAAAAAACATTAATGCAAAACATTTTAAGTTTTAATCTATTAATTTTATATTTTAATATCTAGTTTATAACTTAATAATATATTTCTATTTTTAATAGGCTGCTTTAGAGGCCCTTGATGCCCAAGAACCAGACAATTTTGTGCCAACAGATCACTTACATCAGGTGTTGGGAGAGGAGCATCCTGGCAGAGTACGCTGCCGACCTAGGATAGCCCTGACGAGGTATTGGCCCTCCTCAGGTACGAGTTGTAGTGCCACCGAGCTGCAGCAAGTTAGGTTACAGGCAGAACAGGCTGAAAAAAGGGTCATAGAGATAACAGAACAATCTGTTATGGCAAATAGTGTATTTATAAAATTTATTGAAGTTCCACGTCCAACACTTCCATCAGAGGCCAGCCCAGCTTTTGATGAATATATGTCGTCGATACGTTTTATATATGGTGCACCAGGTGACAGTTCTAGTGGTGGTCAAGACGATGTCCAACCTGATGATGATGATGGTGAGGAGTCTGATGCGGAAGAGGAGGGAGAGGAGAAGGGCGAGGCGGATGACGAGGGCGAGGAGGAGGGCATTGAGGAGGGAAAGGATGAGGACGAGGGTGATGATGATGGTGATGATAGTGATGGTGATATGGGACTAATTGATCCGTTACATTTTTTTCTAATATTACTGAGATTTGATGTTTAATCTATTCTAGTTGTTGGTTTTATCTAGACCCGTAGTATAGCATTGGAGTTGAGTTATTTTTATATATTGTATATTTTCATGGATGTTGATGTCTTTTAGTGGTTGCGGTGTATCTTGAGCATGTTTATAGAGTTTTGTGTGTTTGGGAACTCCCCGGATAGCCCCCTCCTTCCTGGACCCTTGACAACCCCCCCCCCCCCCCACCCTCGTCCTTGGTCCCCGAACAGCCCCCCAGACACCCCCCGGACAGCCCCCCGGACAGCCCCCCCACCCTCCTCCGTGGACCTCAGACAGCCCCCTGAACACCCCCTGGACAGCCCCCCGCAAATCCCCCCACCCTCCTCCTTGGTCCCTGGACAGCCCCCGGAGACCCCCCAGACAGCCTCTTGGTAATCTTATTAATGCATGCTCATCAAATGCATGTGATGATATGATTTAATTTGAATACAAAGCCTTGTTGTACTTTCTCTATGTTATGTGAATTGTGCCTTGTTTGATTTGGTTTACTTGTCAATTGTTAGGATAAGACATGGGTTACATGTTAAGGACTCATGGACAGACTCGTCATGCTCAGGGAATTTAGACTTGAAATTCCAGGATGTATGCTTTGGTCTCTAGGTGAGGGATACCAGGATGGTTTCTATTACTCATGAGTGATATTGGTTCTTTGAAGATAAACCGAGGATATGTCTGTTTTTCAAGATGGTAATACCATGCCTCGGGTGTGGCCGGCACCACTCAAAATGTCTCAGGTTTATTTGAAATAGACAACATTTTAAGTGAAAATAACAACTGACATATGAAAAACCGACCAAACGCATTCAGATTATATTGATACTTTAGAAAAAAGATCCATGTTTCATTTGTGACATGTACGAGTCAACCCCGTCTAAATCCGAGGTGCGGTGTGGTCGACAACACTCTAACTGTGTCTCTTTTGTTTAAAATGTTTGGTATTTTAAGTGGAAAGAACAACTGGCATACGAGAAACTGACCAAATGCATTTTCATTCTATTGATACTTTATCTCAATGATCCAAGGGTCATATGTGATGTGTACGAGTCAACCCCGACTCAATCTGAGTCGCGGTGTGGTCGGGATCACTCTAAGTGTCTCTCTTATGTTTAAAATGGACAACATTTTAAGTACATACGGAAAACCGACCAAACGGATTCTGATTGTGTTGATACTTTAGCAAAACGATCCATGGGTCATATGTGACATGTACGAGTTAACCCCGCCTCAATATGAGGCGTGGTGTGGCCGACACCATTCGAAGTGTCACACTTTTTTTGAAATGGATAACATTTAAAGTGAAAAGTACAACTGACATACGGAAAACTGAACAAACACATTAGGGTTGTGTTGATACTTTAGTGCAATGATCCTTGGGTCATTTTTGACGTGTACGAGTCAACCAAGCCTTAATCTGAGGCCCGGTGTGGCCAGAACCACTCAAAGTGTCTCCGGTTTATTTGAAATGGACTACATTTTAAGTGAAAATAACAACTAGCATACGGAAAACCAACCAAACACATTCATATTGTATTGATACTTTAGAAAAATGATCCATGGGTCATATGTGACTTGTACGAGTCAACCTAGCCTCAATCCGAGACCCGGTGTGGCCGGCACCACTCAAAGTGTCTTAGGTTTATTTGAAATGGACAATATTTTAAGTGAAAATAACAACTAGCATACGGAAAACCAACGGTTCAAAGGGAACTGTTAGTAAAAATACATTCCCAACGGTTTTAGAAACCCTTGGGAACCATGGGAAAATGTTGGTTTTCCAAATGGTTCGGGGAAACCATTGGGAAAAACCTTTCCCAATGGTTTAGTGAACCATTGGGGTAAGCTAATTTTTCTAACATATCCCAATGGTTCTATGTAAACCATCGGGAAAAGCTATCCCAACGGCTTACTTACCAACGGTTCAGAACCGTTGGTAAATCCTCCTTTTCCAGTAGTGAGTGTTTTTAGGGATTTCTATATTTTCATGGATTTTTAGGTGATTTTTAGGAATTTTATGATTTTTAGGGTTTTTAGGGATTTTGTGGGGTTTTTTGGGGGGTTTTCAGGGTTTTTAGTGTCTTTTGGATTTTTAGGGATTTTTTTTGAGTTTTTTAGAGTTTTAAAGGTTTTTAATAGTTTTTTAACCAATTTAGGGGTTTAAAGGGTTTTTAGAGTCTTTGTGGCTTTTTAGGGTTTTTATGGGTTTTGGGGGTTTTTAAGGTTTTAGGGGTTTTATGGTTTTAGGGGTTTTATGGTTTTTAGGGTTTTTTCATGGTTTTTTGTGTTTTTTAAGTTTTCATGGAATTTTAGTGGTTTTTTTGGATTTTATGGTTCTTAGGATATTTTAGGGTTTTTAGTAATTTTGACTGTTTTTAGATTTTTTTAGTATTTTGAGGGGTTTTAGGACTTTTCATGGGTTTTAGGGTCTTTTGGGTTTTTAGGGGTTTTCTTTAGTTTTTTAAAGGTCTTAAGTCTTTATATATTTTTTTTAACATTTTTAGGCATTTTAAGGGTTTTTAGAGGTTTTAGTGGGTTTTTAGGGTTTTAAGGGGTTTTAGGGTTTTTTTAAGCTTTTTAGGGGATTTTTAAGATTTTTATTTTTTAGGGGTTTTTAGTGTGTTTAAGGGTTTTTGGGATTTGAGTGTTTTTAGGGTCTTTTAGGGGTTTTCGGGTTCTTCAGGGTTTTAAGGTCTTCTTTTTTTAGGGTTTTTTTATTTTTTAAGGGTTTTTAAGGATTTTTATAGTATTTTACGTTTATAGGGGTTATAAGGGTTTTTAGAGTTTTTAGTGTTTTTTAGGGTTTTTATGGTTTTTAAGGTTTTTAGGGGTTTTAGGGTTTTTCTTCTTTCACGAATTTTTAGAGGGGGTTAGGATTTTTATGGTTTTTTGGGTTTTTTCGGATTTTGAGTATTTTTAGGGTTTTTGAGGGGTTTTAGGGTTTTTGTGGGTTTTCACTTTTTTTAAGGTCATTTGTAGTTTTTTATGATTTTAATTGTTTTTAAGGTTTTTAGGGTTTTTTTGGATCTTTGACAATTTTTAGGGTCCTTTATGGGTTTTTAATGTTTTTCAGTGGTTTTAATGTCTTTTGGGTTTTAAGGGTTTTTTTTGTGATTTTTAGGGTTTTTAATATTTTTAGGGCAAGGAAGATGCGAGGGTCGGGCTATTCCTGACCCCCCCAAATTTATTAGAAAGAAAAAAGAGACACAACAGACAAGGGAGGGGATGGGTCAAACGACCCACACCCAAAAACCCCTTACAACCCAAGACAGAAAAGACCCCAAAAGAAAGAAAAACAAAAGCAAAAAAAGTAAAATCACTCCAAGCCAAGCATCCACCACCATCATCCAGCATCAACCAGCAACCAGCATCTCACAGCTAACCAACGACCAGTATTCAAACTCAACCAGCAATCAACATCCAACAGTAGCACAATCATAAACCACAGCTTCAGCAACTATCAGCTCAGTAGCAACCAGCATCCAGCATCACAATTTCCATCATCCAACGCATTCCAGGGGCTTTTAGGTTTTTTAGGGTTATTCAGGTATTTCAGGTTATTTTTTTGTTTTTAGGGTTTTTGAGTTTTTTAGGGGTTTTATGATTTTTTAGAGATTTTTAACGTTTTTAGGGGTTTAAAGGGTTTTTTGATATTTTAGTTGATTTTTAGGGTTTTTATTTGTTTGTATGTTTTTTAGGGTTTTTTATGGTTTTCATGGGGTTTTGTGGCTTTAAGATTTTTACGTTTTCATGGGTTTTTAGGGATTTAATATTTTTTAGGGATTTTAAACTTTTTTAGGGTTTTTTACTGGTTTTAAGGTTTTTAGGGTTTTCCAAGGGTTTTCAGGTCTTTTGAGGTTTTTAGGGTTTTTTTTGTTTTTAGGAGTTTTAAGGTTTTTTAGAGTTTTTTAATGTTTTTAGGGGTTTTAATTTTTTTAGTGGTTTCTTAGTGTTTTTATGGGTTTTGATGGTTTTTAAAAGTTTTCAGGGTTTTTAAGGATTTTGTGCTTTCATGGATTTTTAGGGTTTTTAAATATTTTTAGGATTTTTAGCGTTTTTAGAGGTTTTAGGGTATTTGGGGATTATTAGGGGTTTTAGGGGTTTTAAGGTTTTTAGGAGTTTTATGGTTTTTAGGGGATTTGGGTGTTTTATTGTTTTTTAGTTTTTCATGGATTTTTAAGGATTTTTTTGCAATATTTATGATTTTTTGGAGTTTTTAGGTATTTTGGTGGTTTTTAGGGTTTTGGGGTCTTTGAAGAGTTTTAGTGTGTTTTTTGGGTTTTTTTGATTTTTTTTGGGATTTTATGTTTTCTAGAGTTTTTAACATTTTTAGGGGTTTTAAGGGATTTCTGAGTTTTTCGTGGTTTTTTATAGTTTTTATGGGGTTTTAGGGCTTTTATGGTTTGGGGGGTTCAGTTTTTTTAGGGTTTTATATGCTTTCATGGATTTTTAGGGGATATTTAGTAATTTTATGATTTGTTTGGATTTTTATGGAGTTTGATGGTTCTTAGGGGTTTTCAAGTGTTTTTATGGTTTTAAGGGGTTTTAAGGGTCTTAAGGGTTTTTTGAGTTTTTAGTGGTTTTTAGGGTTTTTATGGGTTTTTAAGATGGGGTTTTATGGTTTTAAGAGTTTTTAGGGTTTCTTACTTTTTCATGGATTTTGAGGGGTTTTTAGGTTTTTTTTAGAGTTTTATAGGGTTTTAGGGAAATTGAGGGGTTTTAGGGGTATTCAGGGGTTTTCAAGGGTTTTTATAGCTTTTAGGGTTTTTCTGGGTTTTTATGGTCTTTTTCAGTTATTAGCGTTTTTGTGTCTTTTAGATTTTTAGAGTTTTTATCATTTTTAGGGGGTTTAAGAATTTTTAGAGTTTTTAATTGATTTTTAGGGTTTTATAGTTTTTATGGTTTTCAGGGGGTTTTAAAGTTCTTTTCATTTTCATGGATTTTTAGGGGTTTTTTGAGATTTTTATGGATTTTATATCTTTTTAGGTTTTTTTGGATTTTGAGGGTTTTTGGGTTCTTCAGGGGTTTTAAGGGTTTTTAAGTTTTTTTTTCAGGGTTTTTATGGTCTTTCTGGGTTTTTACGGGGTATTCGAGTTCTGATGGGTTTTTTGGGTTTTTTAAAATTTTCTGGTTTTTTTGGGTTTTTTAAGGATTTTTTGGTTTTTAATTTTTTAGGGTTTTTAGGGATTTTTTGGGTTTTAGGGTTTTTCAGGGTTTTTAGGGTTTTTCAGAGTTTTAGGGTCTTTCGGGGTTTTAGGGTTTTTTTTAATTTTTTTGGGGATTTAAGGTTTTTTAGATGTTTTTTATGTATTTTGGGGTTTTAGGGTTTTTAGAGTTTTAGTGGGGTTTTAGGGTTTTTTTGGTTTTCAGGGGTTTTATATTTTCAAGGGTTTTTCAGGGTTTTTTACGTTTTTATTAATTTTTATTGATTTTTTATGATTTTTATGGTTCTTGGGTGTTTTTAGGGTTTTTTGGGATTTTAAAGGGTTTTAGGGTTTTCTAGGTGTTTTTAGGGTTGTTTAGGGTTTTTAGAGTCCTTTTGGGGTTTTATTGTCTTTTTGGGTTATTAGGGTTTTTATTGTTTTTGAGGGGTTTAAAGGTTTTTTAGATTATTTTAACCTTTAAGGGGTTTTAGGTGTTTTTAGAGTTTTTAGTTGTTTTTAGGGTTTTTTAAGTTTTTTAGGGGTTTTATGGTTTTTAGGGTTCTTATGTTTTCATGGATTTTTAGGGGGTTTTAGCATTTTTTATGGTTTTTTGGGATTTTGAGGGTTTTGAGGGGTTTTAGGGGTTTTAGGTGTTTTTAGGGTACTTTTGTGGATTTAGGGTTTTTATGAGTTTTTTTGGGGCTTAAGGTTTTTTAGAGTTTCTTAACCTTTTCAGGGATTTTAAGGGTTTTTAGAGTTTTTAGTGGTTTTATGGTTTTTATATGTTTTTAGGGTTTCAATAGTTTTTAGGGATTTTTATGGTTTTCAGTGGTTTTTTAGGGGTTTTAGGTATTTTCAAGTTTTGATGGATTTTTAGGGGTGTTTTTTGGTTTTTTTTGTTTTATTGAGGTTTTTTTGGATTTTTAGAGTTTCTATGTTTTTTCATGGATTTTTTGGGTTTTTTGGGGTTTTCAAGGATTTTAGGGTCATTTTTGGTTTTTGTATGTGTTTTTTAGGGTTTTAAGGTTTTTAGATTTTCTAACGTTTTTATGGGGTATAATGTTTTTTGAGTTTTTATTGGTTTTTAGGGTTTTTATGGATTTTTAGGGTTTTATGGTTTTCAGAAGTTATTCAAGGTTTTTTACATTTTCATGAATTTTTAGGGTTTTTAGCGTCTTTTTAGATCTTTAGGGTTGTTATGAGTTTTTTTAGAGTTTTTTTAGATTTTTTAAGGTTTTTAGAGTTTTTTAAAGTTTTTAGATATTTTAAGGGTTTTTAAAGGGTTTAGGGGTTTTGATGGTTTTCAAGGGGTTTTCTGGGATTTTTAGGGCTCTTTATGTTTTCTTGGATTTTTTTGGGTTTTTTAGGATTTTTATGGTTTTTAGGGGTTTTAGGGATTTTGAGGGGTTTTTATGGTTTTCTCTTTGAGTTTTTTATGGTTTATAAGGTTTTTTAGAGATTTTTAATTTTTTTAGGGGTTTAAAGGGGTTTTAGAGTTTTAGTGGGTATTTAGGGTATTTATGGGGTTTTAAGGTTTTTATGGTTCATAGGGTTTTTTATGGTTTTAAGGATTTTTTTAGGGTTCTCTAAGTTTTCAAAGATTTTGAAGGGTTTTTTAGGATTTTTTTTTTGGGTTTTATGGTTTTTAGGGATTTTAGGGATTTTCATGGTTTTTAGTGTCTTTGGGCCTTTTTAGGGATGTGATGCGGGACGCACGGGGTGTTCCGATCTTCACGACATAGGGCGACGGATGATGGATGCGATTTGGGGCTAAGTGATGGGTAAAGGGTATGGATAGTGGAAGCAAGTAGTCAACCAACGCTATATGGAGCGTGACCTACTACTTAGACAACGCACTCAAGGGAGGGGTGTGATGGCCAATCCACACAACAACGCACTTGGGTTGAGGCACGGAATTGGGAGCTTTGTGATCTTGGATCACCAATCTAACTTGTAGATTGACAAGGCAAGAATGCACAAGATCAAGGTAAATTTGGAACAATCCTCACACAACGGAGAGAAACAAAGCATAAGCTCTCAATTAGAATCTTGAATGACAATACAATGCCATGGGGTGGCTATTTATAGCCAAGGGGGTGATACAATGGTCAAGGGTCTAATACCCTAAAGTCATAAAGTCTAAACCTACCTTGTCCCCTTAAAAGTCAAAAAGATAAAAGTCAACAAAGACTTTTGGAAACGCACACAACTTTTCAACATAGCCCACCGGATTTGACTTTGGTGTCCAAAGATGCCATTTCTAGAGTCCTCCATGTGGGAAAGGCCTCCAAATTCATGCAACCATGTGGGCCAAGCTTTAATAATCTATTTTGGGCTTGAATAACTGATATTATAGGCCCATTTGCTCCATCCATGCAAGGTAATACCCATTGGGCCTTTAATGAAGCAAGATGAGCGTCCATTGAAGCATTCAACCTCTTTAATCTTCCTCGTGTCATTGGGCCTTGCAAATCCAATTCCTCCACCCGAGCAATCGACTCTGTGCCTTCCGCATGGTTCGCATCATCCTCCCCCTCTTGAAAAGGAGACGTCCTCAACTCTTCATCCTCTACACCCAAAAAAGGAGAAAGATCAGAAACATTGAAAGTGGCACTTACACCATACTCACCTGGCAAAGCTATCTTGTAAGCATTGTTGTTAATCTTCTCAAGCACTCGGAGTGGTCCATCGCCTCGTGGCATGAGTTTTGATTTCCACTTTTCAGGGAATCTTTCCTTCCGCATATGAATCCAAACCAAGTCACCAGGCTCGAACAACATTTGCTTGCGACCCTTGTTTGCACGATCCATATATTTTTGGGTCATCCACTCGATATTTAACCTTTCCTTTTCATGGATTTTCTTGATGAATTCTGTACGCCCTTTCGCATCCATATTAACTGCTTCCTGTAAAGGCAAAGGAACTAGATCAATAGGCGCAAGGGGGTTAAAGCCGTAAACTATTTCAAATGGAGAATATTGAGTAGTGGAATGCTTGGCCCTATTATATGCGAATTCCACATGTGGCAGACACTCCTCCCATTTCTTGATATTCTTTTTGACAATTGTTCGCAGAAGAGATGATAGTGTGCGATTCACCACCTCTGTTTTCCCATCGGTTTGTGGATGACAACTAGTGGAAAATAATAACTTTGTACCGAGTTTGCTCCACAAGGTCTTCCAAAAGTAACTAAGAAATTTTGTGTCTCGATCCGACACAATGGTCCTTGTCATTCCATGATGCTTGACTATTTCCTGAAAGAAATGTGTTGCAATGTTAGTGGCAACATCTGTTTTGTGACAGGTAATAAAATGTGCCATTTTTGAAAACCGATCCACCACAACAAAAATGGAATCTCTCCCTCTCTTGGTCCGTGGTAACCCCACAATAAAGTCCATTGATATGTCCTCCCAAGGGGTGTTGGGAATTGGGAGAGGAAGATATAGTCCATGTGGGTTCAGCTTTGATTTGGCTTTATGGCAAACAATGCACTTTCCCACAAATTTCTCAACATCTCTAGATATCCTAGGCCAATAAAAATGCTCACTAAGAACACTTAGAGTTTTTGAAACACCAAAATGCCCCATTAACCCACCCGAATGTGACTCTTTTAGTAAAAGTAAACGGATAGAGCAATTAGGAATGCAAAGCCTATCAATCTGAAATAAGAATCCATCATGTAAATAGAACTTTTCCCAACTAACTCCAGGTTTACAATGTTCATAAGGTTCTCTAAAATCACTATCAGTGGCATATAAATCCTTAATGTATTCAAAACCAAGAAGTTTTGAATCCAACAAGGATAAAAGAGAATATCTACGCGAAAGTGCATCAGCCACAATATTTTCTTTACCCTTTTTATTCTTGATGACATATGGAAATGATTCAATGAATTCCAGCCATCTAGCATGTCTCCTATTTAGTTTATGCTGGATCCTAAGGTATTTAAGAGCCTCATGATCAGAATGGATCACAAATTCTTTAGGCCAAAGATAGTGTTGCCATGTTTCGAGTACTCTAAACAATGCATACATCTCTTTATCATATGTAGCATAGTTTAGAGTTGGTCCATTTAACTTCTCACTAAAAAAAGCAATAGGCTTACCTTATTGCATGAGTACTCCTCCTATGCCAATTCCACTTGCATCGCATTCAATTTCAAAGGTCTTACCGAAGTCTGGAAGTGCAAGTAGAGGGGCGTGGGTGAGTCTCTCCTTTAGCGCATGGAAGGCTTTTTCTTGAGTTGTCCCCCATTTGAAAGGAACATTCTTCTTTGTCAATTCATTCATTGGTGCTGCTAGTGTGCTGAAGTCTTTCACAAATCTCCTGTAAAAACTAGCAAGCCCATGAAAACTTCTTACCTGTCCAACGGAGTTTGGAGTTGGCCATTCTTGTATTGCTTTGATCTTCTCGGTGTCCACTTCAACTCCATTTCCACTCACAACAAATCCAAGGAAAACAATCTTATCGAGACAAAATTCACACTTTTTTATGTTTCCAAACATGTTTTCTTTCCTTAACACCTCTGGGACTTTTCTCAAGTGATCTACATGTTCATGCAAAGTCCTACTATACACCAGAATATCATCAAAGTAAACTACCACAAATTTTCCAATATATGCACGTAAGACATGATTCATTAACCTCATAAATGTGCTAGGTGCATTGGTGAGACCAAAGAGCATGACTAACCATTCATAAAGTCCATGTTTTGTCTTAAATGTAGTTTTCCACTCATCTCCTTCTTTCATCCTAATTTGATGGTAGCCACTTCTTAAATTAATTTTTGAGAAAATAGTTGAACCATTTAATTCATCTAGCATATCATCTAACCTAGGGATAGGATGACGATACCAGACCGTGATGTTGTTGATGGCTCTACAGTCAATGCACATTCTCCAGGTTCCATCCTTCTTTGGTACTAGAAGAACCGGTACCGCACAAGGACTAAGACTCTCTCCCACATACCCCAAATTCAACAACTCTTGAACTTGCCTTTGAATTTCTTTTGTCTCCTCCGGGTTGGTGCGATATGTTGGGCGGTTCGGTAGTGATGCTCCAGGTATGAGGTCCATTTGATGCTCAATACCTCTAATGGGTGGCAAACCCGGTGGCACCTCTTCGGGAATCACATCTTCAAATTCCTGCAACAAAGACTCAACAACATGTGGCAAAGAAGATGTTAAGTCGTTAGTGTTCAACATCACCTCTTTGTACATAAGTACTAATAGATTTTGTCGAGAAATCAAAGCTTCCTTAACCTCACTCTTTTTTTCCAACATCACACTTTTCTCTCCTCTCAAATCTTTTTCCCCTCTTGATTTTTCTTTACTCTCCATTTCTTTGCTTCTCTCATTTTCTATTTTTCCCTCATTCTCTCCTTTTTCATTTTCTCTCTTTTTTTCCTCATCACTCTTTTTTTTCTTTTCTCTCAAAATGTGATCTTCCAGAATTTTCTTGGGGGACATGGGGTTGAGGGTTATAGGTTCCCCTTAGAGTACAAAAGTGTGACGGTTCAAGAAACCATCATGAGTAACGCGCCGATTGTACTGCCATGGTCGACCCAACAACAAGTGGCACGCCTTCATAGGAACAATGTCGCACAATACCTCATCTTTGTACTTATCGATGGTGAACAATACCTTCACTTGCTTGGTGACCTTCAGCTCCCCGCAATCATTCAACCACTGAAGTCGGTATGGATTTGGATGCCTTAAAGTCGGGAGTCCCAACTTCTCCACCAACTCGGTGCTCGCCACATTGCTACAACTTCCACCATCAACAATAACACTACATACCTTCCCATTGATCTTGCATCGTGTATGGAAAAGGTTCTCCCGCTGCTCCTTTTCTCCAACGGTCATTTGTGCACTTAAAACTCTTCTGGTGACAAGAATCTCGCCATCTTCCGCAAATTCTCCATTTTCAATTTCTGGAGATTCATCTTCCCCCTCTTCGGAGCTCTCTCCATCGGTCTCCCATTCTCCATACTTGTTGATGATCATGGTGCGACGGTTTGGGAATTCACTAGCAATGTGACCCCTTCCTTGACATTTAAAACACCGAATATCCCTATTCCTGGTTTGGTTAGCCTCAAAAGTAGGTTTCTTAAGTGGAAGAATTACCTTGTCACTTTTGCGATCAACCACCTCTTTTGCCTTTGATGGTTCTCCAATCTCCTTCCTTGGATTTCTCTATGGTTTGAAAGGGGAAGTGGGTTTCCTCATGTTGCTCCTCCTTTTGATTTGTTGCTCGATCTTGGTGGCTTGGTGGATCATATCTTGTATCTCTACATGGTGGTACATCTCCACTTGATCCGCAATCTCCCGATTGAGCCCATGCAAAAACCGTGCCACGGTTGCCTCCGAATCCTCCTCAACATTTGCCCGAATCATGGCAATTTGCATCTCCTTGTAGTAGTCTTCTACACTGTTACTCCCTTGGATGAGGCGTTGAAGTTTTTTGTGGAGATCTCTATGGTAATGTGTGGGAACAAACCGCTTCCGCATGGTGAACTTCATGTCTTCCCAAGTGTTGATGGGACGTCCACCATATCTAGCCCTATCCTTTTGAACTTGATCCCACCAAATTAAAGCATAATCAGAAAATTCAAGGGAAGAAAGTTTGACCTTTTTCTCCTCGGAATATGCATGGCATGAAAAGACCTGCTCGATCCGCATCTACCACTCCAAGTATGCTTCCGGATCGCTTTTCCCAAGAAAAGAAGGGACCTTCACCTTGATCCCGCCAAGTAGGTCATCATCATGTTGTCTCCTTTGGCCTCCTCTCGGTTGTTGGTACAACCTCCTCCTTTGTGGGACTTCATAAAGATCATCATCAAAGTTCACCATCACCTCCTCCATGATGTGGGGACGACGTGGTGCAGGAGCGCGTCGTGGGTTATCATGAAACATCCTTGGGCTTGGTTTATTCTCCAATTCATCAATCCTCTCATGTAACACCTCCAACTTCTGAGCAAGAAGCTTCTCGAAGTGGCTCACCAAAGCTTGCATCTGGAATTGCGTAGCCTCAGGTGCGGGAGATCTACTTCGACTTCCTTCATCGCTAACATGAGCAATTTTCTTCCCAGGATCTTCTGCCATGATAAGTTACACAAACACAAACACACACCGGGGGGGGAACACACACAATGATACACACTCACTCACACACGTGAGATGTACACACTCACACAAGATGTACACACTCACACACACAAAGATACACACTCACGCACGCAATATATACACACTCACACGCACAAGATGTACACACACACGCACACAACAAGATGCACACACTCACACACACAAGATATTTTTTTTTGCTTATTTCTCTCCACTCAAAACTCAATTTTAATCCCAAGCTCTTATGAAATATAATACCTTTTTTAGGGCGATCAAGTGCCACCAATTCCTCCCCATTCAAGATTGTGTCGAGGGATGGTTTAACACAACCCGCTTGAGTGGTAAGGGGTTTAACAATGGTAAAGGGTCAAAAGAGGGTGGAAAGAAGGGGTAGATAGGTGGATTGTGGGTTTTTCCCGATTGTGCAATATAAGATAAATGAATAACAATATGAGCCAAATACAAAATGGGGATGAAGTAAATTGATGGAAAAAGTTATATATGGAAATAGAAATTGCTAATAAGGTAAAGCACAAAGGAGTAATTGTATCCGCTCTTTTTTTTTGCTTTTTTTTTGTCAATTCTCCCCAAAAAGTGTTGTGCTTGGAGTTTTAAAGCACAAGATGATTGAACGGAGAGTAAGACAATTTTTTTTCTTTTTTTTTTCGAAATCTCTCAAATAAAGGATGTGCTTAATTTTGAAAAGCACAAAATGATGAGTTGAGAGAATTTTTTTTGCCGGATACAAATCACATATAGAGAATTAAATGCGGAAAGAAGATGAATGAAAATTTGGCTCAATTTATAATAATCCAAGCTTGCACAAACTAGGACAATTCGGGAGGCTTTCAAGAAAAATGGATTTTTTTTGTTGAATGAGTGAATAATATAGAAAGATAAGGAGGGTAATGGATAGAATTAAAGTAAATAAAGGGATAGACGCCTACCGTGTCAACCGGAGCTCTGATACCAACTGATGCGGGACGCACAGGGTGGCCCGATCTTCACGGCGTAGGGCGGCGGATGATGGATGTGATTGGGGCTAAGTGATGGGTGAAGGGTATGGATAGTGGAAGAAAGTAGTCAACCAACGCTATATGGAGCGTGACCTACTACTTAGACAACGCACTCAAGGGAGGGGTGTGATGGTCAATCCACACAACAACGCATTTGGGTTGAGGCATAGAATTGGGAGCTTTGTGATCTTGGATCACCAATCTAACTTGTAGATTGACAAGGCAAGAATGCACAAGAGCAAGGGAAATTTGGAACAATCCTCACACAACGGAGAGAAACAAAGCATAAGCTCTCAATTAGAATCTTGAATGCCAATACAATGCCATGGGGTGGCTATTTATAGCCAAGGGGGTGATACAATGGTCAAGGGTCTAATACCCTAAAGTCATAAAGTCTAAACCTATCTTGTCCCCTTAAAAGTCAAAAAGATAAAAGCCAACAAAGACTTTTGGAAAAGAAGCACACAACTTTCCAACATAGCCCACCGGATTTTACTTTGAGTGCATAGCCCACAAGATTTGACTTTGGTGTCCAAAGATGCCATTTCTAGAATCCTCCATGTGGGAAAGGCCTCCAAATTCATGCAACCATGTGGGACAAGCTTTAATAATCAATTTTGGGCTTGAATAAATGATATTATAGGCCCATTTGCTCCATCCATGCAAGGTAATACCCATTGGGCCTTTAATGAAGCAAGATGAGCGCCCATTGAAGCATTCAACCTCTTTAATCTTCCTCGTGTCATTGGGCCTTGCAAATCCAATTCCTCCACCCGAGCAATCGACTCTGTGCCTTCCGCATGGTTCGCATCAGGATGCTTTTTGAATTTTTTGGGATTTTAAAAATTTTAGACGATTTTAATGTTTTTAGGAGTTTTAAGGGTTTTTAGGGATGCTTTTTGAGTTTTTTGGGGTTTTAAGATTTTTAGACTATTTTAATGTTTTTAGGAGTTTTAAGGGTTTTTAGAGGATTTAGTGGCCTTTAAGGGTTTTATGGGTTTTTAAGGTTTTTAATGTTTTTAGGGGGTTTTATGGTTTTCAAGGATTTTTAAGGTTTTTAGGATTTTTTACGTTTTCATGTATTTTTAGGGGTTTTTTAGGATTTTTATGGGTTTTAGGGTTTTATACGGATTTTAGGGTTTTTTAGTATTTTTAGGGTTTTTTAGGGGTTTTATGTTTTTAGGCTTTTTCAGGGTTTTTAGAGTCTTTTGGGTTTTTAGGGGTTTTATGTGATTTTTAGGGTTTTATGGTTTTTTAGAGTTTTTTTAACGTTTTAGGTGTTTAAAGGGTTTTTAGAGTTTTTAGTTGGTTTTTTGGGTTTTTTGGGTTTTTTAAGGTTTTTAGGGGTTTTTATGGTTTTGAGTGGGTTTTTAGGGTTTTTAATGCTTTTTACATTTTCATTGATTTTTAGGTGTTTTAAAACCTTTTTATGGTTTTTAGGGATTTTAGGGTTTTTAGGGATGTTGAGGTTTTTATGTTTTTTCTGAGATTTTTAGGTTCTTTTACGGTGTTAAGTGTCTTTTTTGGTTTTCAAGGTTATTTTGAAATTTTTAGGGTTTTTAAGGGTTTTTATAGTTTTTTAATGTTTTAGGGGTTTAAAGGTTTTTTAGATTTTTAGTAGTTTTTTTTTGTTTTTATTGGTTTTATGGGTTTTTAAGGTTTTTAGGGTTTTTTATGGTTTTCAGGGTTTTAAAGGTTTTCTACGTTTTCATAGATTTTTAGTGTTTTTTAGGATTTTTTTTTAATTTTTCGGGTTTTTAGGGGTTTTTAGGGTTTTAGTGTCCTTTTGGGTTTTTAGGGTTTTTTTAAAAAAAATTTGGGGTTTAAAGGTTTTTAGTGTTTTTAACATATTTAGGAGTTTTAAAGGTTTTTATATTTTTTTGGTTGTTTTTTAGGGGTTTTAGGGGTTTTAGGGGTTTTAAAGGTTTTTAGGGGTTTTTATTGTTTTGAGGGTTTTCTACGTTTTCATGGTTTCTAGGGATTTTTAGGGGTCTTTTGGTTTTTTAGGGTTTTTTAATGTTCTTGGGTTTTTTACATTTTCATGGATTTTTAGGGGGGGTTTAAGATTTCAATGGTTTTTAGTGTTTTTTAGGGTTTTAGGAATTTTGAGGGTTTTGGAGGTTTTTAGGGTTTTTTAGGGTTTCTTGAGGGTTTTATGGTCTTTTTGTGTTTTTGGGTTTTTCCAGATTTTTAGGTTTTTTAAGGGTTTTTATAGTTTTTAACGTATATAAGGTTATAAGGGTTTTTTGAGTTTTTACTATTTTTTAGGATTTTATTGGTTTTTAGTTTTTTAATGATTTTTAGCGGGTTTTATGGTTTTTAGGGGTTTTTCAGGGCTTTTAGGGTTTTCTACATTTTCATTGATTTTTAGGATTTTTTTGGTTTTTTTGGTTTTTTTGGTTTTTTTGGTCTTTTTGGGTTTTTGGGGTATTTTTAGGGTTTTTAAGTTTTTAGAGTTTTTAAACATTTTTAGGGGTTTTAGGGGTTTTTAGGGGTTTTTAGGGGTTTTTAAGGTTCTTAGGGGTTTTGATGCTTATTAGGGGTTTCTCATGGTTTTTTGGGTTTTTTAAGTTTTCATGGATTTTTAGGTCTTTTTAGGATTTTTATTGTTCTTTTGGTTTTTAGGGACTTTGAGGGTTTTTCCTAGGTTTTTAGGGTTTTTTTTTGTGTTTTATAAGGGTTTTAAAGTTTTTTAGAGTTTTTTAACATTTTTAGTGGTTTTAAGGTTTTTTAGAGTTTTTAGTTTGTTTTTAGGGTTTTTTTAAGGCTTTAGGGGGTTTTCGGGGTTGCTAGGGGTTTTTTACGTTTTCTTGGATTTCTTGGGGGTTTTTAAGACTTTGATGTTTTTTAGGGTTTTTTAGGGTTTAATGGATTTTTGGGGTTATTCGACTTTTCAGGGGTTTTTAGGGTTTTAGGGTTTTTTTGGATATTTTGGGGTTTTTATGTGTTTTTTAAAGTTTTTACTTGTTTTAAGGATTTTTATAGTGTTTTAACGTTTTTTGGGCTTTAAGGGGTTTTCTAGTTTTTAGTTGTTATTTGGGTTTTAGGGGGTTTTATGGGTTTTTAAGGTTTTTTTTGGGCTTTATGGTTTTCAAGTTTTTTAGGTTTTTAGGGTTTTTTACTTTTTCGTGGATTTTTAGGAGTTTTTTAGGATTTAATGTTTTTGGAGGTTTTAGGGTTTTGATGGATTTTGAAGGCTTTAGGATTTTTCAAGCGTTTTTAGGGGTTTTCATGGTTTTTAGGGTCTCTCAAGGTTTTTTTTGAGTTTTTAGGGTTTTTTTTGTTTTTAAGTTTTTTAAAGTTTATAACATTTTTAGGGTTTTAAAGATTTTTTTAGAGTTTTTAGTGGTTTTATGGTTTTCATTGGGGTTTTAAAGTTATTTAGGGTTTTTCTTACATATTCATGTTTTTCAGTGGGTTTTTAGGTTTTTTTATGGTTTTTAGGGTTTTTATGGATTTTGAGGGTTTTAGTGTTTTTCATAGGTTTTTAGGGTTTTTAGGGGTTTTAGGGTCTTTTGGGGTTTTAAGTGTTATTTTGAGTTTTTTAGGGTTTTTATGGTTTTCAATGTTTTCTGGGGTTTAAAGGGTTTTAGAGTTTTTAGTGGGTTTTATAGTTTTTATGGGTTTTAGGGTTTTTAAGGATTCTAGTGGTTTTTTTGTTTTTCAAGGGTTTTGGGGGATTTTTTAAGGTTTTTAGGGGTTTTACGGTTTTAAGGGGTTTTTTTTAGGGTTTTAGGGTTATTTACATTTTTCATTGATTTTTAGGGGAATTTTATGATTGTTTTGGTCTTTAGTTTTTTATAGGTTTTTGTGGATCTTGAGGGTTTTAAGAGTTTTTAGGGTTTTTAGGGTCTTTTTTAGGTTTTTAGGTTTTTTTGAGTTTTGTAGGATTTTTATGCTTTTTATAGATTTTTAACATTTTTAGGGGTTTTAAGGGTTTTTATATTTTTTGTGGGTTTTTTTTTTGGGGTTTTAGAGTTTTTTACAGTTTTTAGGGGTTTTTATAGTTTTCTGGGTATTTTCGAGGTTTTTTGGGTTTAAAGGCTTTAGGGGGTTTTCAGGGTTTCTAGGGGTTTTTACGTTTTCTTGGATTTGTTGGGGGTTTTTAAGACTTTGATGTTTTTAGGGATTTTTGGGGTTTAATGGATTTTTGGGGTTATTCGACATTTTCCGAGATTTTTAGGTTTTTGGGGCTTTTTTGGATATTTTGGGGTTTTTATGTTTTTTTAATGTTTTTAGTTGTTT
This sequence comes from Viscum album, assembly GCA_963277665.1. Lineage (NCBI taxonomy): Eukaryota > Viridiplantae > Streptophyta > Magnoliopsida > Santalales > Viscaceae > Viscum > Viscum album. The sequence continues at coordinate 611,019,398 of OY728147.1, forward strand.
CAAGGTTCCTTAGAGTGTTTTAACGTTTTTTGGGCTTTAAGGGGTTTTCTAGTTTTTAGTTGTTATTTGGGTTTTAGGGGGCTTTAGGGGTTTTTAAGGATTTTTGGGGCTTTATGGTTTTCAAGTTTTTTAGGTTTTTTAGGGTTTTTTACTTTGTCGTGGATTTTTAGGAGTTTTTTAGGATTTAATGTTTTTGGAGGTTTTAGGGTTTTGAGGGATTTTGAATGTTTTAGGATTTTTCAAGCGTTTTTAGGGGTTTTCGTGGTTTTTAGGGTCTTTCAAGGTTTTTTTGAGTTTTTAGGGTTTTTTTTTGTTTTTAAGGTTTTTAAAGTTTATAATATTTTTAGTGTTTCAAAGATTTTTTTAGGGTTTTTAGTGGTTTTTATGTTTTCAAGGGGGGGGGGGGTTAAAGGTTTTTATGGGTTTTTTACATATTCATGTTTTTTAGTGTGTTTTTAGGTTTTTTATGGGTTTTTGGGTTTTTTAGGGTTTTTATGGATTTTGAGGGGTTTAATGTTTTTCATAGGTTTTTAGGGGTTTTAGGGTCTTTTGTGGGTTTAAGTGTTATTTTGAGTTTTTTAGGGTTTTTATGGTTTTCAATGTTTTCTGGGGTTTAAAGGGTTTTAGAGTTTTTAGCGGGTTTTATAGTTTTTATGGGTTTTAGGGTTTTTAAGGTTTGTAGTGGTTTTTAAAGGTTTTTAGGGGTTTTACGGGTTTAAGGTGTTTTTTTAGGGTTTTTGGGTTATTTACATTTTTCATTGACTTTTAGGGGAATTTTATGATCGTTTTGGTCTTTATTTTTTTATAGGTTTTTGTGGATCTTGAGGGTTTTTAGGGTGTTTAGGGTTTTTAGTGTGTTTTTTAGGTTTTTAGGTTTTTTTGAGTTTTGTAGGATTTTTATGCTTTTATAGTTTTTTAACATTTTTAGGGGTTTTTATATTTTTTGTGGGTTTTAAATTTTTTTATGGGTTTTTAGAGTTTTTTACGGTTTTTAGGGTTTTTATAGTTTTCAGGGGATTTTTGAGGTTTTTTGGGTTTTAAGGCTTTAGGGGGGTTTTCAGGGTTTCTATGTGTTTTTACGTTTTCTTGGATTTATTGGGAAAAGAAGATGCGGGGGTCGGGCTATTCCCGACCCCCCCAAATTATAGGTGTTTAGGGTTTTTAGGTGTTTTAGGGTCTTTTGGGGTTTTAAGTGTTATTTTGAGTTTTTTAGGGTTTTTATGGTTTTCAATGTTTTCTGGGGTTTAAAGGGTTTTAGTGTTTTTAGTTGGTTTTATAGTTTTTATGGGTTTTAGGGTTTTTAAGGTTTCTAGTGGTTTTTATGTTTTTCAAGGGTTTGGGGTTTTTTTAAAGGTTTTTAGGGGTTTTACGGTTTTAAGGGGGTTTTTAGGGTTTTAGGGTTATTTTCATTTTTCATTGATTTTTAGGGGAATTTTATGATTGTTTTGGTCTGTAGTTTTTTATAGGTTTTTGTGGATCTTGAGGGTTTTAAAGGTTTTTAGGGTCTTTTTTAGGTTTTTAGGTTTTTTTGAGTTTTGTAGGATTTTTATGCTTTTTATAGATTTTTAACCTTTTTAGGGGTTTTAAGGGTTTTTATATTTATTGTGGGTTTTAAATTTTTTATGGGTTTTTAGAGTTTTTTACGGTTTTTAGGGTTTTTATAGTTTTTAGGGGATTTTCGAGGTTTTTTGGGTTTTAAGGCTTTAGGGGGTTTTCAGGGTTTCTATGGGTTTTTACGTTTTCTTGGATTTATTGGGGGTTTTTAAGACTTTGATGTTTTTTAGGGTTTAATGGATTTTTGGGGTTATTCGACATTTTTAGGGGTTTTTAGGTTTTTAGGGTTTTTTTGGATATTTTGGGGGTTTTATGTTTTTTTAATGTTTTTAGTTGTTTTAAGGTTTTTTAGAGTGTTTTAACGTTTTTTGGGCTTTAAGGGGTTTTCTAGTTTTTAGTTGTTATTTGGGTTTTATGGGGTTTTAGGGGTTTTTAAGGTTTTTTGGGGATTTATGGTTTTCATGTTTTTTAGGTTTTTTAGGGTTTTTTACTTTGTCATGGATTTTTAGGAGTTTCTTAGGATTTAATGTTTTTGGAGGTTTTAGGGTTTTCAGGGATTTTGATGGTTTTAGAATTTTTCAAGTGTTTTTAGGGGGTTTCGTGATTTTTAGGGTCTTTCAAGTTTTTTTTTGAGTTTTTAGGGTTTTTTTGTTTTTAAGGTTTTTAAAGTTTATAACCTTTTTAGTGTTTTAAAGATTTTTTTAGAGTTTTTAGTGGTTTTTATGGTTTTCAGGGTTTTTTTTAGATATTCATGTTTTTAGTGGGTTTTTAGGTTTTTTTATGGTTTTTAGGGTTTTTTAGGGTTTTTATGGATTTTGAGGGTTTTAGTGTTTTTCATAGGTTTTTAGGGTTTTTAGGGGTTTTAGGGTCTTTTGGGGTTTACGTGTTATTTTGAGTTTTTTAGGGTTTTTATGGTTTTCAATGTTTTCTGGGGTTTAAAGGGTTTTAGAGTTTTTAGTGGGTTTTATAGTTTTTATGGGTTTTAGGGTTTTTAAGGTTTCTGGTGGTTTTTATGTTTTTCAAGGGTTTTGGGGGTTTTTTAAGGTTTTTAGGGGTTTTACGGTTTTACGGGGTTTTTTAGGGTTTTAGGGTTATTCACATTTTTTATTGATTTTTAGGGGAATTTTATGATTGTTTTGGTCTTTAGTTTTTTATTGGTTTTTGTGGATCTTGAAGGTTTTAATGGTTTTTTGGGTTTTTAGTGTCTTTTTTTAGGTTTTTAGGTTTTTTTGAGTTTTGTAGGATTTTAATACTTTTTATAGATTTTTAACATTTTTAGGGGTTTTAAGGGTTTTTATATTTTTTGTGGGTTTTAAATTTTTTATGGATTTTTAGAGTTTTTTACGGTTTTTAGGGGTTTTTATAGTTTTCAAGGGATTTTTGAGGTTTTTTGGGTTTTTATATTTGCATGTTTTTCTAGAGGATTTTAGGATTTGTATGGTTTTTAGGGATTTTTTGGATTCTGAGGATTTTTATTATTTTTCAAAGGATTTTAGGGGTTTTATGGTCTTTTCGGGCTTTTAGGGATTTTAAGGTTTTTTACTGTTTTTTACCGTTTTAGTGGTCTAAAGGTTTTTTAAAGTTTTTAGTGTGTTTTTAAGTTTTTATGAGTTTTTAGGGGTTTTTAAGGTTTTTAGGGGTTTTTATGGATTTCAGGGGTTTTTCAGATATTTAAGGGTTTAATGTTTTTATGGATTTTTAGGGGTTTTTAGGATTTCTATGGTTTTATGGGTTTTTTAGTGTTTTAAGGGATTTTGAGGGTTGTTAGGGTTTTCAGGTGTTTTTAGTGTTTTTCATTATTTTCAGGGACCTTTTAGGTTTTAGGGCTTTTTTGAGTTTTTTATGGTTTAAAGGTTCTAAGAGTTTTTTAACATTTTTAGGGGTTTTAAGGGTTTTTAGAGTTTTTAGTGTTTTTTGGATTTTTTAATGTTTTAAGGGTTTTATTTTTTTATGAGGCTTTTCAGGGTTTCTAGTGTTTTGTACGTTTTCATTGATTTTTAGGGGGGTTTTATTTTTATGGTTTTTAGGGTTTTTTAGGTTTTTTAGAGATTTTGATGTTTCTAGGGTTTTAAGGGGTTTTCGGTTTTTTAGGGATTTTAAGGATCCCAGGGTCTTTTTTGCCTTTTAGGATTTTTTTGAGTTTTTAGGGATTTTGAGGTTTTTAGAGTTTTTTAAGGTTTTTAGAGGATTTTATGGTTTTCAGGGGGTTTAAAGGGGTTTTAGAGTTTTTAATGTTTTCATGGATTTTTAGGGGTTTTAAATATTTTTATGGGTTTTATGGATTTTTGGTGTTTTTAGGACTTTTGAGGGTTTTTGGGGGTTTTCAGGGTTTTTAGGCTTGTTTTGGATTTTAGGGTTTTATTAGTGTTTTTTTTTTGTTTTTAAGGTTTTTTAGTGTTTTTAATGTTTTTATTATTTTAATATGTTTTTAGAGTTTTAGTGTTTTTTAGTTTTTATGAGTTTTTAGGGTTTGTTATGGTTTTTTGGGGTTTTTTGGTTTTTTGGGATCTTTTAGGGTTTTTAGGTTTTTTATTTTTTTAGAGTTTTTTTACGTTTTCTGGTATTATGAGGGTTTTTGGGTGGTTTTTATAATTTTTTGGGGATTTTGGATTTTTAGGGTATTTTTGGGTTTCTAGGTGTTTTTTGAGTTTTTTAGGGTATTTAAGGTTTTTTTACAGTTTTTAGCATTTTATGGGTTTTAATGGTTTTTTTTATTTTTAGTGGGTTTTAGGTTTTTATTTTTTTTTTGGGTTTTTTTGGTTTTTATGGTTTTTAGGGGTTTTTATGGATTTCAAGGGTTTTCGGTTTTTTTGGGGTTTTTACTTTTTGATGGATTTTAAGGGGTTTTATAGCATTTTTATTGTTTTTTGGATTTTTAGGGTTTTTAGGGATTTTGAGTGGTTTTAGGGCTTTTTAGGAGCTGTTTGGTGTTTTCTGGTTTTTCAGGGTTTTTAGGGGTTTTGTGAATTTTTTATGGGTTTATGGTCTTTTAAAGTTTTTTAGCATTTTTCAGGTTTTAAATAATTTTAGAGTTTTTATTGGGGTTTTAGGGTATTATGGGTTTTTAGGATTTTTTATGATTTTTACGGGTTTTTATACTTTTTAGGGGTTTTTAAGCTTTTTTACATTTTGATAGATTTTTAGGGGTTTTTAGGATTTTTATGGTATTTAGGGTTTTTAGGATTTTTAGGAATTTTGAGGGTTTTTAGGGTTTTAGCGGTTTTTATGGTTTTTCAGGGTTTTTGGGGTCTTTTGGGGTTTTAGCACTTTTTTATATTTTTTTGATTTTTATGGGGTTTTAGAGTTTTTTTACCCTTTTAGGGGTTTTGAGGTGTTTTAGTGTTTTTAGTGGGTTTTTATGGGTTTTTAGAGTTTTCGGAGTTTTTAAGGTTTTGGGGGGTCTTTTATAGTTTTTAGTGGATTTTAGGGTTTTTAGTGTTTTTTTAGGATTTTGAGGGGTTTAGGGTTTTTAGGCATTTCCAGGGTTTTTAGGGCCATTTTGGGTTTTTTGGTTTTTTTTTGGGTTTTTTGAGTTTTCTAGTATTTTTTGGGGTTTTAGAGTTTGGGTTTTTTGGGTTTTTTGGGTTTTTAGGGTTTTCTAAGGTTTTTAGAGATTTTGAGGGTTTTTAGGGTTTTTAGGGTTTTTAATGTTTTCACGGTTTTTAAGGTCTTTTTGGGTTTTGAGATATATTTTGAGTTTTTTAGGGTTTAAAGGTTTTTAGAGCACTTTAACGTTTTTTGGGGTTTTAAGGTTTTTTAGAGTTTTATTGGGTTTTTACGGTTTTAGGGATTTTTAAGGTTTTTTAAAGCTTTTAGGGTTTTTTATTGTTTTGAGGGGTATTTTTGAGGTTTTTATGGTTTTTTATGTTTTCATGGATTTTTAGAGTTTTTAGGATTTTTATGATTTTTATGATTTTTAGGGTTTTTATGGATTTTGAGGGTTTTTATTGTTTTTCAGGGGGTTTTATGTGTTTTGGTGTTTTTTCGGGTTTTTAAGGTCTTTTTTGGGTTTTTAGGGTTCTTTTGAGTTTCTTAGGGTGAAAAAGTTTCAAGGATGAAGCCCCACCAAACTTTAAATAAAACAAAAGAAAAGGCTACAAGGACGGTTTACACATTTGATAGTGGACCTCGCCCTTCATATCAGGTTCCACATACGACACACAAAAGGATGGGGCAACAAAAGACCACAATGAGCTCCGTTCCTCTATTGCCTTCTTGGAGAGTGCATCTGCCACCGAGTATGCCTCTCTATAGACATGAGTGACCCATAAGCTGAGAGCCTAAGAGATTGAGAAACTCAATCCATTGAGTTTATAGGTCTTTTAAGGGTTTTTTTGAGTTTTTTAACAATTTAAGGGGTTTTAACGATTTTTAGAGTTTTTAGTGGGTTTTTTGGTTTTTATGGGTTTTTAAGGTTTTTAGGGGTTTTTATATTTTTAAGGGGGTTTTCACAATTTTTAGTGTTTTTTACTTTTTCAGGGACATTAGGGGTTTTTATATTTTTAAGGGGGTTTCACAATTTTTAGTGTTTTTTACATTTTCTGGGACATTAGGGGGTTTTTAGGATTTTTATGGTTTTTAGGGATTTTGAGGGGGTTTGGGGGGGGGGGTTGGGTTTTTAGGGTTTTAAGGTTCTTTTATGGTTTTTAGGGTTTTTTAGTTTTTTAGGGTTTTAAAAGTTTATAGAGTTTTTAGTGGGTTTTTATGGGTTTTTAGGTTGTTTGGAGTTTTTAGAGTTTTCAGGGTTTTTATGAATTTTTAAGTTTTCATGGATTTTTAGGGATTTTTTAGTATTTTTACCGTTTTTAGGGTTTTTTGGGGTGGTTTTATGGGGGTTTTGAGTTTTTAGAGTTTTAAGGTTTTTCAATGTTTTTAATTTTTTAGGGTTTTGAGGGTTTTTAGATTTTTTAGTGTTTTTTAGGATTTTATGGGTTTTGGGGGTTTTAATGTTTTTAAGGGTTTTTATAGTTTTCTGGGTTTTTCAGGGTTTTTAGGGTTTTTATGTGGATTTTAGGGGTATTTTAGGTTTTTAGGGATTTTAGGGGTTTTAAGGTTTATAGGGTTTTTTGGGTTTTTCTAGTGTTTTTAGGTTTTTTATGGTTTTCATGGTGTTTAAGGTCTTAACGGGGTTCTAGGGTTGTTTTGAGATTAAGGGTTTTAAGTTTTTCTAGAGTTTATTAACATTTTAGGGGTTTTAATGATTTTTAGTGTTTTTAGTGGTTTTTAGTGTTTTTATGGGTTTTCTAGATTTTTAAGGTTTTAGGGGGTTTTATGGTTTTCAGGAGTTTTTTAGGGTTTTTTGGCTTTTTTATGTTTTCATAGATTTTTAGGGGTTTTTAGGATTTTCATAGTTTTAGGGTTTATTGTTTTGAGGGTTTTTAAGTATTTTGAGTGTTTTGGGTTTTTCAAAGTTTTTTAGTGATTTTAGGGTTTAAAGGGGTTTTTATAGTCATTAGTATTTTTAGGGTTTTTATGGGGTTTTACAGATTTTTAATGTTTTTAGGGATATTAGGTTTTCATGGATTTTTAGGGGGGGTTAGGATTTTTATAGTTTTAGGGGTTTAATGGTGTTTTTGGGATTTTGAGGGTTTTAAAGGGTGTTTAAGGGTTTTTAGTGTTTCTTTGGGTTTTTAGGGTCTTTTAGGGTTTTTAGATTTTTTTAAAGTTTTTAGGGGTTTAAGGGTTTTTAGAGTTTAGTGGGGGTTTTAGTGGGGGTAATTTAGGATTATTTTGTTTTTAGGGTATTTTTTTGGTTTTTAGGGATTTTGAGGGTATTTTGATGGTTTTTATGGGTTTTAGGGGTTTTAGGGTCTTTTGGGGGGTTTTGGGATTTTTTTTTTAATTTTTTAGGATTTTAAGGCTTTTTTAGAGTTTTTTCACGCTTTTGGGGTTTTGAAGGTTTTTAGAGTTTTTAGTGGGTTTTTAGGGTTTCTTAGATTTTTAGGATTTTTAAGGTTTTTAGGGGGTTTTATGGTTTTCAGGTGTTTTTAGGGTTTTTTTGTTTTCTTGGATTTTAGGGGGATTTAGGATTTTTATGGTTTTTTGGGTTTTTTTGGGTTTTTAGGAATTTTGATGATTTTTAGGTTTTTTCAAAGGATATTTGAGTATTTAGGTTTTTCAGGGGTTTTCATAGTTTCTTTGGTCTTTTTGGGATTTTTAGGGTTTTCGAGTTTTTTAGGGTTTTAAGGTTTTTTAGATTTTTTTAACATTTTTAGGGGTTTAAGGGGTTTTTATAGTTTTTAATGATTTTTAGGGTTTTATGTTTATTTAGGGTTTTTAAGGTTTTAAGGGGATTTTACGGTTCTTGGGGTTTTTTAGGGTTTTGAGGATTTTTTACATTTTCATGGACTTTTAGGGTTTTGGGGTTTTAGGGATTTTGAGGGTTTTTAGGAATTTTTGGGGGGTTTAGGGTTTTAAGGGGTTTTAGGGTCTTTTGGGTTTTTAGGGTTTTTTACCATTTCATTGATTTTTATGGGTTTTTTAGGATATCTATGGTTTTTCGGGTTTTTACGGATTTTGAGGGGTTTAAGGGTTTTTAGGGTTTTTCAGGGTTTTTGGAGTTTTTCTTGTTTTTAGGGGTTTTTGAGTTTTTTTGGGGTTCTAAGATTTTGTGGATTTTTTTAACATTTTTAAAGGTTTAAATGTTTTTTAGATTTTTTAGTGGTTTTTAGGCTTTTAGGGGTTTTAAGGTTTTTAGAGGTTTTTTGGTTTTCTCTGGTATTTTAGGGTTTTTAGGGTCATGACGTTGTCATGGATTTTTAGGGGTTTTTTAGGATTTTTATTGTTTTTGGTGTTTTTAGTGTTTTTAGGGATTTTGAGGGTTTTTAGTGGTTTTCAGAGGTTTTTTAAGTTTTTTTAGGTTTTTTAGGGGTTTTGGTATTTTTTTGTTTTCAAGGTTTTTTTGAGTTTTTTAAGTTTTTTAATGATTTTATAAGTTTTTAACATTTTTGGGGTTTTGAGGGTTTTTTGAGTTTTTAGTGGGTTTTATAGATTTTTAGGGGTTTTAAGGTTTTTAGGGGTTTTTATGGATTTCAGGGGTTTTTTAGGGTTGCAGGTTTTTGCGTTTTCATAGATTTTTAAGTGTTATTTAGGATGGTTATCATTTTTAGGGTTTTTTAGTGTCTCCTGCGTGTTTAGGGTTTTCTTGAATTTTTAGTGTTTTAAGGATTTTTAGTTCTTTTTAAGGTTTTTTAGGTTTTCAAGGGTTTTCAGATTTTCTGGTGTTTTTCAGGGTTTTTAGGGTTTTTTACATTTTTATGGATTTTTAGGGGTGTTTTTAGGATTTTTATGGTTTTTAGCGTTTTTATGATTTTTTGGGACTTTGAGGGGTTTTAGCGGTTTTGGGGGTTTTTAGGAATTTTTTTCATTTTTTAGGGTTTTTAAGGTTTTTTGAGTTTTTTATAATTTTTAGGGATTTTAAGGGTTTTAGATTATTTTTTGGTTTTAAGGTTTTATAGGATTTTTGTGGTTTTTATGGTTTTTATGGGTGTTTATGATTTTCTTGGGATTTTAAGGGTTTTAGTTTTTTTTTCATTTTCAATTTTTTTAAGGGTATATTAGGATTTTTATGTGTTTTTGGGTTCTTTATAGTTTTTAGGAATTTTGAGGGTTTTTGAAATTTTTTAGGGTTTTTCGGGTCTTTTTGGGTTTTTAGGGTTTTTTTAGTTTTTTGGGTTTTTACGGTTTTTTAGAGTTTTTTAACATTTTTAGGGGTTTAAATGGATTTTATATTTTTTAGTGTTTTTAGGGTTTTATGGAATTTAAGGGTTGAATGGTTTTCAGAGGTTTTTTAGGGTTTTATTGGTTTTTCAGTTATTTTAGGGTTTTTCAGGATTTTTATGGTTTTTAGGGATATTAGGGATTTTGATGGGTTTTAGGGGTTTTCAATTGTGTTTGATGTTTTTAGTGTTTCTTAGGATTTTTAGGGTCTTTTGGGGTTTTTTTTGGGGGGGGGGGGTTTGAGTTTTTTAGGGTTTTAAGGTTTTTTAGAGTTTTTTAATTTTTTTAGGGGTTTAAAGGGTTTTTAGAGTTTTTATGGGTTTTAGTGTTTTTAGGGGTTTTAAGTTTTTAGGGGTTTTATGGTCTTCAGGGTGTTTTTCAGGGTTTTAAAGGGTTTTTACGTTTTCAGGGATTTTTAGGGGGTTTAAAACTTTTTATGGTATTAATGGTTTTAGGGTTTTGAGGGATTCTAATGTTTTTTTGGTGTTTTCAGAGATTTTTAGGATTTTTAGGGTCTCTAGTGTCTTTTGGATTTTTAGGATTTTTTTAGAGTTTTTTTGGGTTTTTAAGGTTTTTAGAGTTTAATGTTTTTAGTGGGTTTAATGGTTTTTAGTGGTTTTAAGGGGTTTTAGAGTTTTTAATGTTTTTTACGGTTTTTTGGGTTTTTTATGGTTTTAGGGGGTTTATGGTTTTTAGGGGGTTTTCAGGGTTTTTAGGGTTTTTATGTTTTCATGGATTTTTGTGGGGGTTTTAGGATTTTTTTTGGGTGTTTGGGGCAGAAGAGGTGTGAGGTGAGGCTATTCCTGACCCCCCCAAAATTTATTATCATGAAAAAAGACACAGCAGACAAGGGAAGGGGAGGGGTCAATCGGCCCGCACCCAAAAACCATTAAAGACCACAAAAAAAAAGAGAAGCAAAGAAAAGAAAACAAGAAAGAAAAGACACAAAAGACCAAACATAGCATCACCAAACAACCAACAGCTTCAGCATGTCCAAACCAGCCCGCACCAGCATCCAACAGCACCAAAACTAGACACCATAGCCATTCATCACCAGCAGCTTCAAACCACAGCACCATCACCGCATCCAACAACACACATCACCATCAAGCCTGTAGCAGCAGCAAGTAGCACGTATTAGAATGGACCAATCACTCATCCAGCAACCAGTAGCCAAGATCATCCTCACCCAGCGCCATACCACACCCAGCACCATGCCCCATTTCAGGCACCAGAAACACAATCAAGGCAAAAAAACCAGAACCATTACCTCCCCCCTCCTAGCCTCTCCATAGCCATCACCAAGTCAGTCCGGGGAAGCACAAAAACCATCCCGAGATCCAACGAAACCACACAGGGAAGACTTCCATCCATCGCAGAAACAGAAGCACACCAGAGCTGACACCAATCCGAGGTCAACGACGAAGCCACCGAGAACCTCCGGAGTCAGACAAGAGCATTCACGAACAAGAAGGCCAAAACCAGGAGCATGCCAATACGACGCTAACCCAAGGACTTAAAACCAAACCCACGCCGAAAGCAAACTAGACCGAGAATGGCACCAGATCTTTCGCAGCCGAGGCCAACACCCAAACCAAGAAGCAACGTTGACGCCGACCCAAAGGACCGAAGCCGACCACGCTAGGAGCCCACCAGAACCAACAACAAACCAGGAATGACACCAGATCCAAAGCATCGCCTGATCCATCCTCAAGGTACCAGCAAGCTGAGCCACACCGACCCCGATCCGAGGGCCCCAAGCCAAAACCACGCCGAGAGGACGCCAGATCTGCAGCCCCAAATCTGCCGCTAAGTGAGGAAGCTTGGACAGACGTCATGAAACCGAAACTATGACGAGCAAGAAGAACTAACGCCGAACGATGGATGAACCAGCCAACGCCGGGGCACCTGAAGCGGCCGGAGGAGGAAGGAGGAGGCGCGAGGGGGAAGAAGCAGTCGGGCTCTCAGCGGGGAAGGCGCAGCCACTCAGAGGCCATCTCCTCTTGGTCTAAGGGGTTTTAGGGGTTTTTCTTGGGGGTTTGGGGATGTTGAGGATTTTTAGGGTTTTTAGGTATTTTCAATGTTATTAAGGCCTTTTTGGGATTTTAGGAATTTTTTGAGTTTTTAGGCGTTTTTAGGGGTTTTATAGTTTTTCAAAGTTTTTAGGAGTCTTAAGTGTTTTTTAGAGTTTTTATTGGTTTTATGTTTTTATGGATTTTTGGATTTTTGATGTTTTAGAGGGTTTTATGGTTTTTAAGGGGCCTTAGGGTTTTTAGGGTTTTTAGGGTTTTTTGGGAATTTTATGGTTTTCAGGGGTTTTAGGGTTTTTTACGTTTTCTTAGATTTTTAGGGGTTTAAAATGAAATTTATTGTTTTTAGGGTTTTTAGGGGTTTTACAGATTTATGGATTTTTCAGGTTTTTTAGGGGGTTTTAGATTTTTTTGAGTTTCCGGGTTTTTATGGTCTTTTTTCAGGTTTTAGGGGTTTTTTAGTTTTTTAGGGTTTTAAAGAGTTTTTAGTGTTTTTAACATTTTTAGGTACTTTAAGGGTTTTTAGAGTTTTTAGTGGTTTTTATAGAATTTTAGGATTTTTAAGGTTTTTAGGGGTTTTTTGGTTTTCAAGGATTTTTAGGGTTTTTTACGTTTCCATGGATTTTTAGGGGTTTTTAGGATTTTTATGGTTTTTTGGGGTTTTTGGGTTTTTAGGGATTTTGAGGGTTTTTTGGGTTTTTAGAGGTTTTTAGGATTTTTAGGGGTTTTCAGGTTTTTAGGGTGTTTTTTGGGTTTTTAATGTTTTAAAGGTTCTTTAGAGTTTTTTAACATTTTTAGAGGTTTAAATAGTTTTTAGAATTTTTAGTGGGTTTCTAGGGTTTTTAGGGGCTTTTAAGGTTTTTAGGGGTTTTATGGTTTTGAGAAGTTTTTCAGGGGTTTTATGTTTTCAAGGATTTTAGGGGTTTCTTAGGATTTTTATGTTTTATAGGATTTTTTAGGGATTTTATGGATTTTGAGGAGTTAAGATTTTTTTTGGATTTTTTGTTTTTAAGGGTTTTTAGAGTTTTTTAACAATTTTAGGGATTATAAGGGTTTTTATTGGGTTTTATGGTTTCTATGGATTTTTAATATTTTTAAGGTTATATTGTTTTTTATTGTTTTTAGGGGTTTTAGGTTCTTTAGGGGTTTTTACGTTTTCATGGATTTTAAGGTGTTATTTTAGCATTTTATGGTTTTTAGGTTTTTTAGCGATTTTGAGTGTTTTTTGGGGTTTTTTAAGTTATTTTTTATTTTTTTAGGATTTTTTTTAGTTTTTAGGGTTTCAATGGGTTTTAGAGTTTTTTTAACATTTTAGGGCTTTAGGTTTTTAAGTGTTTTTCATTGTTTTTAGGGTTTTTTACGTCATCATGGATTTTTTTGGGGGTTTTAGTGTTTTTATGGGTTTTAGCATTGTTAGGGATTTTGAGAGTTTTTAGTAGTTTTAAGGTGTTTTTAGGGGTTTTATGTTTTTTAGGGTTTTTAGGGTAATTTTGGGGGTTTAGGGTTTTTTTTGAGTTTTTTAGGGTTTTTTTGTTTTTGAGAGATTTTTAACATTTTTAGGGTTTTCTAGGGTTTTTAGAGTTTTTAGTGGTTTTTTAGGTTTTTATGGGTTTTTAGGGTTTTTAAGGTTTTTAAGCGTTTAAATGGTATTCGGGGCTTTTTTAAGGTTTTCAAAAAACACTAAGAACCCTAAAAAACACTAAAACCATAAAAATAAAAAACCCCCCCTATAAATACAAGAAAATGTAAAAAATCTTAAAACCTTGAAAAGTATAAAGACCCCCTAAAAACCACCAAAACCCTAAAGACCCATAAAAACATTAAAAAATCACTAAAAACTCAAAAAAAACCATAAAAACCCAAAAGACCCAAAAAACCCTGAGAAAACCTAAAAACCTTAAAAACACCCTAAAAACTCTACGAACTATAAAAATCCTAAGAAACACCTAAAATCCATGAAAATGTACAAAACCCTAAAAACCCCCTAAAACACCCTGAAAACCATAAAAACCACTAAAAACCATAAAACCCCTAAAAACCCTTAAGAAGAATGGCTCAAGGAAGGGAGTCCAACGGAGATGGGGATCCTCCTCGGCCTTTGGACCCATCATCCCCGGACGACAAGGTGCGTTGGCCCTAGCTATGCCAGAGGTATGTGGTCACAAGGTGCTCTTTCAGTTCTATAAATGTTCAGCCTCCGGGGCTGGCGTGGCTTGTGATGCACTGGAGGTGTCAAGATTGAGGCTTAATTTTACAGAGGCGGCGAAATCGGTGATTTCACTCACCTTATCTGATTTTGATCCTCCCTCTCCCAGTTGGGTCATTCAGAAGGGGTGGTGGCTCACGTTTCGGCTAATCATAAGGCAGTGGAGTAACAGTGCAATTGCTGTCGATTCTCCATCATTGCCAGGGTGCTGACTCCGAAGGGTGAGCGGCTTTGGAAATTTGCTGACCTCACCAACTGGATCAAGGAGATCTGGGGTTTCTCCGAATCGCGAATGACTGCTATGGGGAGAGGATATTACCATATTGTCTTCCCATCGGATGAGTGGAAGCGTCGGGCATGGGGCTTCGGCTCTCTCAACTTGAAGCATGGACTCTTAAGGATCCAAGAATGGGATCAGAAGTTTGACCCATTGAATGTTAAGAATACCTCTGCGCAGGTATGGATTTGTATATGTAAACTTAGTTGGCTTTATTGGCATCCTCGGATTTTATGGGACATTGCCTCCTCTTTAGACATCTCATCTCTGATTGCCGACGACTTAAAGTGTGCGCCAAGTGAAATCTCAAAGGGAATGTTGCTGAGTCCTACAACAGGAAATCAGGTGCTGGAGTGGGGAAGCAGGCCCCCGTGCCTGGTCAGGCACCTTCCCCCTCCCAGTCTGGTCTTGTTGTGGTAGGAACTCCTGCGGAGTCGCCTTCGCAAAAGGGGGTGTTAGGGGTGGATGACATCTACTGCTAGGAGACGCCCTCTCATATGCAGGGAGTGCCTAATGGGCCTAACCCCCCTGCTGGTCTGATGGATGATCCGGTCTCTGCTACCTTAGGGCCTACTACTTCCATCCCTGGCTCTCAGGCATCCATGGCTGAGCCCGGCCAGGCCTTCGCTCAACCTGGTCCTATTGTGGTAGGAAGTCCTATGGAGCCGTCTTCGCTAAAGGGGGTGTTGAGAATGGATGACATCTACTGCCAGGAGATGCCCCCACATTTATAGGGAGTGGCTGTTGGGCCTAACCCCCCTGTTGATCTGATGGTTGTTCTGATCTCTGCTTCCTCAAGGCCTACTGTGGTCATCCCTGGCTGAGCTCGGACAGACTTCCACTCTAACTGGCCCTGCCACGGTGGTGAGCCCTGTGCCGCTTGCTGAACTTCCCAAGGAGGTGCCGGTGGTGGATGACACCTGCTGCCAGGGATCATCCCCTCACATGTAGGAGGTGGTTGCTGGGCCGACCCTTCCTGTGTCTGTTGCTATTTCAGGGTCTGCTGCTGCCTCCCCTGGCCCTGGGAAAGGCTGCTCGCCCTCAGCTCTCTTGTCATTGACTGATGATTCCTTTACGGCTATTTTCTCTGGTAAGTCTTCAAGGCGTATCACATCAAGGAGTTCCTCCCCTTTGACAATCTTCCCCCTGAACAAGTTCACCCCTCTCAGTGGTAGCTTCTAGACTGATGAGGCTGAGGAGCAGAATGATGAGGAGGCAGATGGATCCAACAAACTGGTTGATGAGGACCTGACACAAGAGGTTGGCTCACAACCTCTGTATGGATCTGGACTGAAATATCGGATCTCTGAAGCCACCAATCTTTCCCCTAGGAAGAAGCCTGTGGGGAGGCCCAAGAAGAAGGGGAAAAGGGTAAAGGAAAAGGTAATGCCTCTGAATGCAAACAGCAGCCCTATGAGAGGGGCAGCTCCCGTCTAAATAAATGAGGATACTCTTCTGGAACTGCCAGGGGATTGGGAATCTTCCCACTACCTCAGCCCTTTGGCATTTTATCCTTTCTCAGAGGCCTATGATTCTTGGAATTGCTGAACCAATGATCTCGTTCGATAACTGGATGGGTTTCAACTGGGGTTACCTTGGATTATCCTGTGTTTACAAGACTGCTAATGAGAATGGTTTGGACACATTATGGGTGCTGAATCATGATGACATCCAACTGTTGTCTATGGATGTGAGTACCCAAGTCATCACCTTGTCTGCTATATGCAGTGATACCCCTCTTTCCCTATCCTTTGTGTATGCATCTTGCTCATACACAAGGAAACGGGCCCTATGGGAAAAGATGATTATTCTAAATGGGATCATTGATAACAAATGGGTTATGATTGGTGATTTCAACACTGTTTTGCACCCAGATAAGAGGATTGGCTCCAACTTCTCTCGCTCGGATTCTGAAGACTTTTCCTTCTGCTTAGACACTTGTGATCTCACGGAAGTTCCCATTTCTGGAGCCTCCTTTACTTGGGGGTGTTTCACTATTAACGGAAGGCAAGCCAACAAGTTGGACAGGTGTTTTTATAGGATCAGTGATAGGAATTCTCATTTTGATGTCTCCAGCTTTACCCTCCCCAAATTTCATTCAGATCATAACCCCTTGATTACTGACTGTTTTTTGGGTTCCTCAAGGTCATCACCCCTGCCTTTCAGTTTCAATAATTCATGGATCATGGTTCGAGGTTATAGGGAAATTTTCATCAATGGTTGGAGTGAAGACCTATGGGGCAGTCATACTATATTTTGGTCTCTAAGATTAAAATAATCAAAGCCTTACTCAAGGAGTGGAGCAAGAACCGCTTCTCTGGGATGGATGAAGATATTTCGGCTACTGAGCAGCAACTCGCCCTCCACCAGGATTCCAGCCAGCTTTTGTCTCTGCCCTCTCAAGAGGAGTTGTAGCTTCATTCCAAGCTTGATGATATCCGGGCTCTTAAAGAAAAGCTAGCCAAAATCAGTTCAATGTTAGATGGCTCAAATATGGAGATCGCAACTCGAAATTTTTCCACCGGTTTTATAGAGAGAATAAGGTTAAAAAGTTCTTAAAAGTAGTTCGTATCTCAAGATCTACCTTCACCTCAGAGGATGATATTTCCACTGCCATTATCAATCACTTCTAGGAGATTTACTTGGACGATGGTTGGTATTACACCCTTCCTTTGATGGATTCCATCATGCCATGCATCGATGAGCATTAGAATAGGGCCTTAACGATTGCCCCCCGTGAGGAGGAAATAAGGGCTGCTTTGTTCTCTTTGAACATTGACAATGCAGCAGGATCAGATGGTTTCACTAACAAGTTCTTCATGTCTCACTGGGATATCATGCATTAGGTCATCACCAGTGTTGTTAGGGAATTTTTTCTCTCCAGTTCTTTTCCACAAGGAGTCAACTCTAATTTAATTGCCCTAATTCTCAAAAAGGACAACGCCATTGACATTGGTGACTTTCAGCCGGTGGCTATTGGGAATACTATTCCCAAAATCATTAGCAAGATTCTGGTCATGCGAATTGAGAAATTTGTGGGGGGAAATTCTAGCTCCAAACCAATTTGGGTTCGTCTCGGGGAGGAACTTCCAGGAATGCCTATTCACAGCCTTAGAGGGCATCAATGTCATGCAAAAGCAGTCCAAGAAGGGCAATTTTGCGCTCAAGATTGACATCTCTAAGGCTTTCGACACTATTAATTGGAGTTTCATTTTTCTGGTTCTCTCAAATTATGGCTTCTCAAACAGCTTTATCAATACAGTTACGTCCATCTTAAGCAGTGCTTGGGTCTCTGTCCTCATAAATGGATCTCCCAAGGGGTTTTCCCCCCTGCTCTCATGGGGCTAGACAAGGTAACCCGCTATCAGGAATTCTCTTCGCGATTGCTGAGGATTACCTACAGGTGTCTTATTGACCTTGGCCAGGCTAGTCTCTTCAATTCTATTAGGATAGGGAGAGATCTTCATGTGTCGTCCTATCTGTTTTACACTGATTATATTCTTCTATTTGGGCAAGCTAAAAAATAGACCTTGTCCTCAATCCGGACAATTTTCTGGCATTATGAATGAGTGGCGGGCAGTTTGTCAGTTGGATCAAGTCTTTGATTGTCTTTGGGGAGGGGGTCTCTCGGTCCCATCATATTTCCATTGCAAGGTCCCTTGGGTTCAAGAGAGGGTCACTTTCTTTTGATTACCTGGGTGTCCCCATCTTCTGGGGAAGAGTCAAGTAGTGTCACCTTGAGAGCATTGCCACTAGAATTACTCAACATCTGGAAAAATGGAAAGAGAAGTGCATATCGCAAGCTGGAAGGGTCTGCCTCATCAAATCAGTTATCACTTCTATGTTCACATATGCTTTCTCTATCTACAGATGGCCAGTTAACCTTCTTAAGGACCTGCAATCAAATATCAAGAATTTTGCCTGGACGAGATGCATTAGTGAGAGGAAATTGATTGGGTGGCCTGGAGGGACTGTACCAAGCCAATTCAGCTGGGGGGGCTTGGAATTAAAGATCTCAAAAGGTATAATGATGCTCTCCTTGCTAAATTTACATGGGGCCATTTAACTATAGGAGTGGGGGTCTGGGCTTCACTTGAGAGAGGTTTGTGCTTAAACTTTGTGATGAGTATACATGTTACTTCCCCTCCTCTATCTGGCCAACAATTCGTGATTCGTACAAGGGTATTATCTCTCACTCGAAATGGATTGTTTCAAATCACTCGGAACTGAACGCTTGGTCCACGCCCTGGATTGATGGTCCCCTTCAAGAACGCATGTCTCCTCCTGCTGGCCTTAGAAGATTGTCCATCAAGGCTCTCATTCCTCGGCTGAAGAGCTTGAGGCTCTCCTCCCAACTGAAACCTTTATTCAAATTCAGCGTTACTCCTTTGTTGACTATGACATATAAATTTGGAAACCCAACCTTGTTGGGTGCCTTAATGCTAAGGATTACTATCGGTACAATTGTGGTCGGAGCTCCCCTCCCCCCGTCTGGCTCTACAAATTTAGGAGGAATTTTATCCCTCCATCCAGTCATCTCTTACTTTGGAAACTCTGGAAGAATCGTCTGCCTCTCCAGAGCCAGTTGTAGAAAGCTGGGCACAACCATGCCTCTGTATGTTTTCTCTGCCTATGCGCCGAAGAGACTATTCAGCACACCTTCCTCCAATGCAGATTTGGTGCAGCGCTTTGGAGATACTTGCAGCAAATTTTTGGGCTCCCAGCTTGCCTAGACAAGCCTCGCTTCAAGCTCCTGGGCTATTTGACCAGCTAGGATTACAGTGAACTGGTTCAGAACCTCCTATTGGTCGCTATCGCAGCCACTATCTCTTATCTTTGGACCGCCCGGAATGTGGTCACATTTAACAAGAAGCATCTCTCCATCCATTGTAGTGTGGTGATGATTCATAAGGCTGTCTACGCGGCGTCCCGTATCCAGACAGGATCAATGGTGAATGATGTTAGCGAACTCATTATTCTTCGGCTTCTTGGTGTCTCTCGTAGGACCAAAAAGCCAATGGTTCCCAAGTTCATCCGCTGGATCCCCCCACTCCCCTCTTGGATTAATAAGGTTAACATGGATGGTGCGGCCCTGGGTGCGCAGGGTCCTGCTGGGTGTGGTAGAATATTTCGCACCTATTGGGGCTTCATCAAAGGATGTTCATTGGTGATGGGTGCGCCCTTGAAGCTGAAATGTGGGCTATGATGAAGGCGATTAAGTATGTTGTCAGCTTTGGATGAAGCTTTCTTTGGCTTGAATATGATTCCATGCTTGCGGTGAATGCCTTTAAAAACAGATCTAGGTTCGTTCCCTAGAGGATCCTCCCTCAGTGGATGGAGTGCCTCACCCTGTGCCAAAGGTTGAACCTCACTATGACACATGCCTATTGGGCAGCGAATGCGGTTGCAGATGCTCTTTCCAAATAGGCCATTATGGAGAGGAGTTCGATGTGGTCCTTCGTTTCCACGCCTTCTTGCTCTTTCCTTGTGAATTATGACTTGAAGGGTGAATTGCACACCCAGTTATGTAACCCCTCCTTGTAGCACTATGCTGTTTTCTCTTCTTGTTATAAAATTTGGGGGGCCAAGCTAGCCTGGTCTCGATCCTTCCTTGCCCTAAAACCCCTTAAAAACCCAAACAACCACTAGAAACTCTAAAACCCCTAAATACACATGAAACTGTTAAAAAAACTCTAAAAAAACTTAAAGACACTAAAAAACGCAAAAAACGCAAAAAACCCAAAAGGACCCCCAAAACCTCGAAAAATCCTAAAAACCCCTGAAAATCTCTATAAACCCTCAAAATCACTAAAACCCCTAAAAACCCCAAAAACCCTAAAAACCCATAAAATCCATGAAAATGTAAAAAAACGTAAAAACCATGAAAACCCCCTAAATACCATAAAACCCCAAAAATGCCTTAAAAAATCTAAAAACAATTTTAACCCCTAAAAAAGTTAAAAACTCTAAAAAACTTTAAAAACTCTAAAAACCCTAAAAAACCCAAAAAGACCTTAAAAACCCTGAAAAACCCAAACAACCCTTAAAACCCTAAAATCCTTCAAAATCCCTAAAAACCCTAAAAACCATAAAAATTCTTAGAAACACCTAAAGATCCTTGAAAACGTAAAAAACACTACCCTAAAAACCATAAAATTCCATAAAACCTAAAACCCCCATAAAAACCTTAAAAACCAATAAAGATTCTAAAACCCCTTAAAACCCCTAAATCATTTAAAAACTCTAAAAACCCTTAAAAACCATAAAAAATTAAAAAAACCCTAAACCCCATGAACAACACTAAAAACCCTGAAAATCCCTAAAAACTCTAAAAAATCCTAAAAACCATAAAAATCATAAAACCCATAAAAATCCATGAAAACGTAAAAAACCCTAAAACCCCTAAAAACCCCATAAACACCATAGAAACCATTAAAAACTTTAAAAAAGACAAAAAACCCAAAAAACCCCTAAAACCCCACTAAAAACTATAAAAAACCATAAAACCCATAAGAACGTTAAAAAACTCTAAAAACCTTAAGAACACTAAAAAACTAAAAACCCTAAAACCCAAAAGACCCTAAAAACCTTGAAAACCCCTAAAAACCCAGAAAAACCATAAAACCCCTCAAAAACCCAAAAAACCCTAAAAAACATAAAAACCCTAAAACCTTAAAAAACCCTCAAAACCCATAAAAACCATAAACTCCCCCTAAAAACTCTAAAACCCCTTAAAACCCCTAAATACTTTTAAAAACTCTAAAAACCTTACAACCTGAAAAAAAACTCAAAAAAATCCCTAAAAACCCCAAAAGAGCAAAAAAAGCCCGAACACCCCTAAAAATCCTTAAAAACCCTAAAAATCTCTCGAATCCTAAAAAACCCTAAAAACCAAGAAAATCTTAAAAAACCGCCACAAATCTAAGAAAACGTAAAAACCCCTAAAAACCCTGAAAACCCCTTAAAAACTCGAAATCCCCCAAAAATCTTAAAACCCTTAAAAACCCATAAAACCCTAAAAAACACTAAAAACCTTAAACCCCTAAAATTGTTAAAAACTCTAAAAAACCTTAAATACTCCGAAAACCCCAAAAAAACCCCAAAAGCCAAAAAAGCCTAAAAACCCTGAAAACCCTGAAAACCCCTAAAAAACCATGAAAACCCTAAAAACCATCAAAATCACTAACAACAATGAAAACTACAAAAGTCCTAAAAAACCCAAAAATCCATGAAAATGTAAAAAACCCTTAAAATCCCTAAAAAAACCCCATAAAAAATCGTAAAAACCCTAAAAACCTTAAAAACACAAAAAAACTCAAAAAATCCTTAAAAAACCCAAAAGACCCTAAAAACCCTAAAAACCCTAAAATCCTTAAAAACCCTAAAACCCTCTAAATCCCTTTAAACCACAATAACTCCCTAAAAACCCTAAAAAATTCTAAATTCCATAAAAATACTAAAAAATCCTAAAAGCCATAAAATATGAAAAAACCCTAAAAATCAACAAAAACATAAAAAACATGAAAAAACATGAAAAACCATGAAAACTCGTAAAAACCATAAAAATCCTTAAAAACCCAAAAAACCCTAAAACCACTAAAAAACTAAAAACCCATAAAAATGTTAAAAAACCTTAAAAACCGATAAAACCCCTAAAAAACTCAAAAAATACTAAAATCCTAAAAGATCCTAAAAACCCTAAAAACCCCTAAAAACCCTAAAAACACCCGAACACCCCTAAAACCCCTCAAAATCCCTAAAAACCCTAAAATCAATAAAAATCAGAAAAACCCCTTAAAACACATGAAAACCCTAAAAACTCCTAAAAACCATAAAAAACACTAAAACCCATAAAAATCATCAAACCCCTTAAAAACCCATGAAAACATTGAATCCCTTTAAAACCCTGAAAACCATAAAACCCCTAAAAACCTTCAAAAACCTTAAAATTCCATAAAAACCCTAATAACGAAAAAAACTCTAAAACCCCACAAAATCCCTACAAACGTTAAAAAACTCTAAAAAACCTAAAAAACTCAAAAACCTCGCCAAAACCCAAAAAGACCCAAAAACCCCTCAAAACCCCTAAAAACCCTAAAAGCCCTGAAAAGCCCTAAAAATCCTCAAAATCACTAAACACCCTAAAAACTATAAAAATATTTAAAAACCCCTAAAAATCCATGATAGCATAAAACTCCTGAAAATCCTTAAAAACCCATGAAAACTATAAAACCCTAAAACCCCATAAAAATCCTTAAAACCCAAAAAAACTAAAAACCCATAAAAACACAAGAAGACCCAAAAAAACCTTGAAAAACCCTAAAACCCCTAAAAAACCTTAAAAACCCCTAAAATTCCATGAAAACATAAAAATCCCTAAAAATCCTAATAACCATAAAACCCTGTAAAAACATTAAAAAACCCTAAACACCCATAAAAAACTATAAACCAATAAAAACTATAGAAGCCCTTAAAACCCCTAAAAATGTTAAAATCTCTAAAAAACCATAAAAACCCTAAAAAACACAAAAACCCCCTAAAAACCAAAAATACCCTAAAAACAATGAAAAACCCTAAAAACACTAAAAACCATAAAAACCCTCAAAATCTATAAAAACCCTAAAAACACTAAAAACCATAAAATTCGTAAAAAACCTCTAAAAATCCATAAAAACATAAACACCCTAAAAACCCCTGAAAATCATAAAAACGCCTAAAAACCTTTTAAAACCCTAAAAACCCATCAAAACACTAAAACCACGAAAAACTGTAAAAACCCTTAAAAACCCTAAAAATTCAAAAAAACCCTAAAAACCCAAAAGATCCTAAAAACCCTAAAAGCCTTCAAAATCCCTAAAAACCCATAAAAATCCATGAAAACCTAAAAAATTCTAAAAACCCTAATAAGCCCCAAAAAACCATAAAACCCCCTAAAAACTTAAAAACCCAAAAAACACTAAATAATCTAAAACCCATAAAATTCCCTAAATTTGTTAAAAAATTATAAAAAACCATTAAAACCCTAAAAACATAAAAAAAAACCCAAAAGACCATAATATACTTGAGACACCCTAAAATTTCTGAAAAACCCTAAAAACCCCTAAAATCCCTAAAATCCCTAAAATCCTTAAAAACCATAAAAACCCTAAAAGACCCCTAAAAATCCATGAGAATGTATAAAACCCTAAAAACATGGTAAACCCCTAAAAACCATCAAAACCCATCAAAACCTTTAAAACCCTAAAAACTGAAAAAACCCTCTAAAAACACCAAACCATTAAAACCTTGAAAAAAGCAAAAAAAAAATCTAAAAAACCTTAAAAACACTAAAACCCCTAAAAAGCCCTAAAAACCCACAAATACCCTGAAAACCATAAAAATCCAAAAAATCCCCTATAAATCCATGCAAACATAAAGAAACCTAAATACCTTGTGAATCCCTTGAAAAAAATAAAAACCCTTAAAAACTTTAAAAGGCCATAAAAACACACAAAAATGCTAAAACCCCTTAAAATGTTAAAAAACTATAAACCCTTTAAAACCCTAAAAGACTCAAAAAACCTAAAAACCTAAAAACCTCTAAAATCTCTGAAAACCACTAAAAACCAAAACAATCAGAAAAAACCCCAAAATCCATGAAAACATAAAAAACCCTAAAAACCCATAAAAACACAAAAGACCTTAAAAACAATGAAAAATCGTAAAAACCTGAAAAATCCCTAAAAACCGTAAAAACCCTCAAAATCCCTAAAAACCACAAAAAACCCTAAAATAATAAAGATACTTAAAAACCCTGAAAATCTATTAAAACATAAGAAACCTTAAAATCCTAAAAACCCTTTGAAAACCAAAAACCCCTAAAAAACTTAAAAAACCCTAAAAACCTAAAAACCCTAAAACCCCTAAAAATGGTAAAACCATTAAAACCACAAAACCCTAAAAACTTAAAAAATCCCTAAAACCCAAGCCCGCGGGGCACGGGTAAGTTGGTTAAAGGTGGTGGCGTCCTAGCCCCGAGGTTCCAGGTTCGAGTCCTCGCAAGGTAACACGCACTATATGCTAGCAAACCACTCGTGGGCCCCTCTATGCCATTGGGAACTGGACTAAGCCCAAGGGTTGGCCACCTTGGGTCTCGCTGGGGACGTGCGGTGCGCAGGTGGGTATGCCAGCCCAATACCTCGTTACCCAACAACATGTTTGAAGAAAACTCAGAGGAAGGTGGTGGCTGAATCTCCGGGTGCTCTCCCTTTGCGTTCTCCTTCGTCGTCACCTCTCCTGAATGGATCGTTGCTCCTAGGCGTCTTTTTCGATCTCTTGGTGGCTTGGATGCGGTCTTGGAAGATCGGCTGGTCCAGGTCTAGATGCGGTTGCTCACGCCGTCGAGTTGCTGGAAAGATTTGGCGTACCTGGATGGACCCTTCCTGGTCAACGGCTAAGAAAATATCAAAGACCGCTTCAGATCTGAAGTCACACAGGTATTTCTAGTTCCATGATGGTGTTTGGCGGGGATGACGATTGTCTCAAAGACTGGGCGGAGGAGTGCCTGGCCCGATTTTCAGGCATGCTTTCCAGATCTGGGTTCAGTCTAGGCTGTCTCTTGGTGTTTAGTTCTTTGCGTCTCATCGTTGTTGCAGCAAGATGATCTAGTGGCTTCGTCTGAATGAGTTCTGGATTTACCTTGGTGAATGGCGGATACAACGGGCTTTGCAGTTTCTTGGCGGTGGTGTCCACGGTCCTGCGCTCAGACCTGCACTTTTCATTTGGACCCGAGGAGGGTCTCATTGGATTTTCTGGTTTCGCGACGGGTCATGGAGGATCCTTAGGGTGAAATCGCCGGTTTGTTTCTCTGATTCTTCTTCCTTGCTCTTGGGTTTTGCTACTGAGGAAGGTTTGGTCTTTTTGTGTTGCGCTCCTTTTGTTTTGCTGGGCTGCGGGGTTTCGATTTGTGGTTGGTTCGGTTGTGAATTGCTGATGTTGCTGAATGATGAGTATAAGGAGTTCTGGATGGTGCGGAATGGGTTTAAGCATGGATGTTGGTGGTTTTATGCATCTGGCTATGGTGAGTTTCCGGAGCTCGCCTAGCCAGGAGGAGATGGTTGCTGTTTTTTGAGCAGTTGTATGAGTTTTGTTGCTGGTTGTTGGGTTTTTCTTAAGTTTCTGCTAATTTTTTTTCTGGATCTTGAGTTGCTGGACGTTGATCTGCAGGACTTCAGTTGCCCTCGAGGGCTGGAGGTGGTGGGTACTGGAATTTTTTTATGGTGGGGTTGAGATGAATTGGTGTTGCTGGATGCTGAGGTGGAAGCGGGCTGCTGGGAGATGTTTGTTTAAAAGAGGAGCTGGTTGTCTGAAAATGGGGTGCTGGATGTTGGTTGATGTTTGGTTTGGTTGTGATAATGCTACTGTTTATGACTCTGGTGTCAGTTCTGTGATGTCGGCTGTGGTTACGATTGGCGAGGAGGTGATGGAGGCTGGAGACAATGAAGCTGGGGGCTGGCTGCCGCTTGGAAGGGAGGTGCTGAAGTTGCTGCCTATGGTGGTAGTGCTGCTGCTGCTGGATGTTGGTTGCTACTTGGTTGGGACTGCTACTGGATCTTTCTTTCTTGGCGTTGTGTGTTTTTTCTTTTTTGATCTTTCTTTTATTTGGGGTCTTTGGCGTCTTGGGTTTGTAAAGGGTTTTTGGGTGCGGGTTGTTTGACCCATCCCCTCCCTTGTCTGCTGCGTCTTTTTTCTTAATAAATTTGGGGGGGGGGGGGTCGGGAATAGCCCGATCCTCGCATCTTCCTTGCCCTAAAACCAAAAAAGATGATAAAAACCCAAAACCCCCCCTAAAAACCCCTGAGAAAGCCTAAAACCCTCAAAATCCCTAAAAACCCTAAAAACCATAGAAATCCTAAAAACCCCATAAAAAACCATGAAAACGTAAAAAACCCTAGAAACCCTAAAAAACCCTTGAAAATCGTAAAACCCCAAAACCCATAAAAACCCTAAAAACCACTAAAAACTAAAAAAACTCTTTAAACCCCTTAAAAATGTTAAAAAGACTCTAAAAACTAAGAAAATACCGTAAAATCCAAAAAGGTCCCTAAAAATCCTGAAAACACCTAAAAACCCTAAAAACTCTGAAAAAACCTAAAACACCTCAAAATAGCTAAAACTCTTAAAAACCTAAAAAACAAAAAAATACTAAAAAACCCTAAAAATCCATGAAAATGTAAAAAGCCCTAAAAACACTAAAAATCACTTGGAAACCATACAAACCCGTAAAAACATTAAAAAACCCTAAAAACCACTAAAAATCTAAAAAACCCTTAAACCCCTACAAAATTAAAAACTCTAAAAAACCTTAAAAACCATAAAAAGCTCAAAAAACACCTAAAACCCCCAAAAGTCCCTAAAACCCTGAAAAACCTTAGAAACCCTAAAAACACAGAAGAGCCCTAAAAACCCTCATAATCCATAAAAACAAACAAAACCATAAAAATCCTAAAAATCCTTAAAAATCCATGAAAATGTAAAAACCATAAAATCCCTTGAAAACCATAAAACCCGCTAAAAGGAGTTAAAAAACCAAAAACCAATAAATACTCTAAAAACCACTAAAAAAATCTAAAACCCTCAAAACACCTAAAAATGTTAAAAAAATTCTAAAACGACTTAAAAACCCTAAACAACTCAAAAAAACCCTAAAATCCCAAAAGACCCTTAACACCATGGAAAAACCTAAAAACCCAAAAAAAATTCTAAAAACCCTAAAAACCATAAAAATACTAAAAAAACCCTAAAAATCCATGGAAATGTAAGAAGCCTAAAACCCCTGAATAACCCATAAAAACTAAAAAAACCCTAAAAAACTTAAAAACCCTAGAATCCCATAAAAACCCAAAAATGCTTTGAACCCCTAGAACCATTAAAAACTACAAAAAAAACTTAAAACCCATTAAAAACTCAAAAAAACCCCTAAAAACCCAAAAGGCGCTATAAACCCTGAAGAACCCAAAAAACAATAAAACCAACGAAAAACCCTAAAACCCCAAAAAATCCCTCAAAACCGTAAAACCATAAAAATCCAAAAAACCCTTAAAAATCTAAGAAAATATAAGAAACCCCTAAAAACCGAAAAAGACCCAAAAAATCCATAAAACCCCTAAAAAACCACTAAAACTCTAAAAATCCTTAAAATCCCTAACAAAAAACCTTAAAACCCAAAAAACTCAAAAAAAGCCAAAAAACCAAAAAAAACCAAAAGGTCCCTAATAACCCTGAAAACCCCTAAAAATCCTATAAACCCTGAAAACTCCTGTAAACCCAAAAAATCCATAAAAACCCTAAAACGTCGTAAAAACCACTAAAATTCCATAAAAACGTAAAAAACCCTAAAAACCCAGAAAAACCCCTAAAAACCATAAAAACTGTAAAAGCCCATGAAAATCCTAAAAAGCACTAAAAACTCTAAAACCCTTAAAACCCCAAAAATTGTTTAAAAACTCTAAATAACCATAAAAAAATTAAAACCACAAGAAGACCCTTGAAACCCAGAAAAACCCTGAAACCCTAAAATCCCTGAAAACCCATAAAAACCCTCAGAATCCCTAAAATCCCTAAAAATACAAAAACCCTAAAAATCCCTGAAAATGTAAAACACCCTAAAAACCCAAAAAAACACTAAAAATACGAAAACCCTAAATATCCATGAAAATGTAAAACACTCTAAAAACCCAAAAAAAAACCCTGAAAACCATAAAACCCCAAAAAAACCTTTAAAACCCACAAAAAATTCTAAAACCCTTAAAACCCCAAAAAACTTTAAAAAAATCTAAAAACCATAAAAATCAAAAAATAAAAAAGCACTAAAAACCCAAAGACCCAAAAAAACAAAAAAAAAACCTCTAAACCCCCCTAAAAATCCTAAAAATCCCTAAAAAACCCTAAAAACCATAAAAATCCAAAAAAAACCCTAAAAACTACCAAAAACTATAAAAACCCTTAAACACCTAAATACATTAAAAAACTCTAAAAACCATTAAAACCCTGAAAAACTTGAAAAAACCCAAAAACCCAAAAACCCAGAAAACCCCTAAAAACCCTAAAACCCCTGAAAACCCCTTAAAATCCTTAAAAAACTTAAAAAACCCAAAAAACAATAAAAAAACTAAAAAAATCGAAGAAAACTTAAAATACCCCAAAAACCCTAAAAAACCTTAAAAATCCCTAAGAACCTTAAAAAATAGCAAAACCCATAAAAACCCTAAAAACCCACTTAGGGCTCTTAAAACCCTTAAAACCCCTAAAAACGTTAAAAACTATACAAAACCATAAAAGCCTAAAAAATCAAAAAAGAACCCTAAATCCCAAAAAATCCTAAAACACCCTAAAACCCTAAAAACACGAAAATCCCTAAAAACCGCTGAAATACCCTAAAAATCCTAAAAACCCCTAAAACCCATTAAAAATCATAAAAAACCTCTGGAAATCCATGAAAACGCAATAAACTCTAAAAATCCAAAAAGTCTTAGAAAACAATAAAAACCCCTAAAAATATTAAAAAACCCTAAAAACAAAAAAAACATAAAAAACCACTAAAAAATCTTAAAACCCACAAAACCCCAAAAAACGCTAAAAACTCTAAAAAACCTTAAAAATCCTAAAAAACTCAAAAAAAACCTAAAAACCCAAAATTACCCTAGAACCCTGAAAAACCTTAAAAACTATAAAAGCCCCGACAAAACCCTAAAACCCACAATATCCCCAAAAATCCTAAAAAAACCCTATAAACCATAAAATCCAAAAAAACCTAAAAAACCATGAAAACGTAAGAAACCCTAAAACTTCGAGAGACACTTGAAAACCAAAAAACATTAAAAAACCCCTAAAAACCACTAAAAGCTCTAAAAAGACATAAACCACTAAAACGATAAAAAATTCTAAAAGCCATAAAAACCATAAAAACCATAAAAACTAAAAAAAACCTAAAAACCCAAAAAAACCCTAAAAACCCAGAAAATCCTTAAAAACCCTGAAAACCCCTAGACCACCCGAAAATCCCTAAAAAATTAAAACCCTAAAAACTAAAAAAATCCTAAAAAACCATGAAAATGTAAAAAACTCTACAACCCTTAAAAAACCTTGAAATCCATAAAAACCCCAAAAAACCCTACAAGCCTAGAAACCCATAAAAACCCTAAAACGCACTAAAAACCCTAAAACCCCTTAAAATCCATAAAAACGTTAAAAAATCTAAAAAACCTTAAAACCCTCAATACACAAAAAAAAACCATAAACCCCCAAAAAATCCCTAAAAACATCATAACACCTTGAAAACCCTTGAATACCCTAAAAACCATCAAAATTTCTAAAAACCTAAAAATCACAAAAAACCCTAAAAATCCATGAAAATGTAAAAACCCATAAAAACATTGAAAAAACCTTGAATACCATCAAAACCCCTAGAAACCTTAAAAACCCTAAAAACTCTAAAAACTACTAAAAACCTTAAAAAACCTAAAAATGTTAAAAACACCTGGATGCTTGTTGCCGCTTGGCCAGGAGAAAAACCCTGGCCCTGGACAATGTTGAAGGGGATGATGATGCTGAAAAGTGATGGATGATGGAATATGTGATGCGAGATACTGGTTGTTGGTTGGCTGTTAGGTGCTGATGGAGATGATTGTGAACGTCTCCTTTGTTTGTCTTTTGTGTGTTTTTTGGGTTTTGGGTTTTTATGGGTTTGGGGTTGTTAAGGGCTTTTGGGTGTGGGTCATTTGACCCCTCCCCTCCCTTGTCTGCTGCATATTTTTTCTAATAAATTTAGGGGTGTCGGGATTAGCCTGACCCTACCGCTTCCTTGCCCTTAAAACCCCTAAAACCCTTAAAATCCCAAATACACCTTAAAACCTTAAAAAACCTATAGAACCCAAAATCCATGAAAATTTAAAAAACCCTAAAAAACCCCTGAAAACCTAAAACCCCTAAAAACGCTAAAAACTATAAAAACCCATAAAACCCCAAAAAACACAGAAGACCCTAAAAACTATGAAAACCCCTAAAAACCCATGAAAAACACTAAAAACCATCACAATCCCTAAATAACCTAAAAAAACCTAGGATCCATAAAAATCCTAAAATCCCTAAAAATCCATGAAAATTTAAAAACCCCCCGAAATTCATAAAGAACCTAAAAGCCTTTAAAACCCCTAAAAATCCAAATAAACCCTAAAAACCCACAAAAAACATTAATGACCCTTAAAAGTTTTTAAAACAGTTAAATACTCTAAAAAACCTTTGAAACCCTAAAAACTAAAAAATCTTAAAAACCCAAAAAGACCCTAAAAAACATAAAATCCCATAAAAATCCTAAAAACCCACAAAACATTAAAACCCCTCAAAATTTCTAAAATCCACAAAAATGGCTAAAAATCCATGGAACATAAGAAACCCTAAAAACCATGAAAAACCAATGAACACCATAAAAACCCCAAAAAACCTCAAAAAACCCTAAAAACCCATAAAACCCATAAAACCCACTAAAAACACTAAAAAACATCAAAACCCCTAAAATGTTAAAAAACTCTAAAAACCTTAAAAACCCTAATAAAATTCAAAAAACTGTAAAATCCCAAAAAAAAAACCTTAAAAACCTCGAAAAACCCAAAAAACACTCAAAATCCCAAAAAACCATACAAAACCTAAAAACCATAAAAATCCAAAAAAACCCTAAAAATCCATGAAAACTTAAAAAACCCTAAAACCCCCCAAAACCTGAAAAACCCTAAAAAACAAGAAAAACCCTAAAAATCACTAAAAACTCTAGAAAACCTTTGAAATCTAAAAACGTTAAAAAACTCTAAAAAACCCTTAAAAACCTAAAAAACTCAAAAAGAGCACCCTAAAAACCCCTAAAACCCTCAAAATACCTGGAAAACCTAAAAAACTTAAAAACCAAAAAAAAATCCTAAAAATCCTAAAAATCTATGAAAACATAAAAACCTTGAAAGACTCTTAAAACCATAAAACCCCTATAACTTTAAAAACCATAAAAACCTTAAACCAATAAAAACCTCTAAAACCCAAAAAACCCCTAAAAACCCATAAAACCCAAAACCCCCACTAAAAACACTTAAAAACCTCAAAACCCATAAAAAACTTTAAAAAACTATAAAAACCTTAAAAACCCAAAAAAACCTTAAAAACCTCGAAAAACCCTAAAACCCCTCAAAATTCCAAAAAACCTAAAAACCCTAAAACCCATAAAAATCCTAAAAAACCCATAAAAATATATGGAAATATTAAAAAATCTCAAAACCCTAAAAAACCCTGAAAATCATAAAAACGCATAAAACCCGTAAAACCCCTCTAAATCCCTACAAATCCTAAAAACCCCTAAAAACCATAAAAAGAATAAAAACCCAAAAATTCCATGAAAACGTAAAAAACAATAAAAACCCAGAGAGAACCCAAAAAAACTAAAAAATCGTAAAAATCCATAAAATCCCAAAAAACACACTAAAACTCTAAAAACTCTTAAACCCCTAAAAATGTTAAAAACTAGAAAAACTTTAAAATCCAATAATAACTTAAAAAAGGAGCTAAAATCCCAAAAAGACACTAAAACCATAAAAACACCTAAAAACTGAAAACCCCCTTAAAAAACCCTAAAAACCCTAAACCCCTAAAAACCCTAAAAAACATCAAAATTCTAACAACCCCTAAAAATATGTAAAAACATTAAAACCCTAAAATTCCTAAAATCCCCTGAAAACCCTAAAAACCCGTTAAAACTTTAATAAGCCCTTAAAACCCATAAAACCCCTAAAAATACACTAAAAACTCTAAAAACCCTTAAAACCCCTAAAAATGTTAAAAAGAAATAAAAACCCTAAAACCCCCAAAAAACTAAAAAGAACCCTAAAAACTCAAAAAGACCCTAAAACCCTCTGAAAAAGACAAAAAAACATGAAAATCACTAAAAATCATAAAAACTATAAAAATCCTTCAAAACCCTTAAAAATCCAGGAAAACGTAAAACCCCCTAAAAACACTAAAAAACCTTGCAAAGCCGTAAAACTGTAACCCCCCCCCCCCAAACATTTAAAAACCCCATAAAAACTGCAAAATACTCTAAAAACCTTTCAATCTTATAACAACATTAAAAAACTCTAAAAACCTTAAAAACCCTAAAAAACTCAAAAATCCCTAAAAATAAAAAAAACCCTAAAACCCTCGAGAAACACTAAAAACCTTAAACCACCCTTAAAACCCATAAAACCGTTAAAAACCATAGAAACCGTAAAAACCCATAAAATCTAAAAAAACACCTAAAAATCTATAAAAATGTAAAAAACCCTAAAAACCCTAAAGAACCCTAAAAGCCTTAAAACCCCTAAAAACCAAAAAAACCCTAAAACCAGTAAAAACTCTAAATACCTTTAAAACCTCTAAAATCTTTAAAATGCTCCAAAACCTTAAAAACCATAAAAAAATCCAAAAACCCTTAAAAATACCTAGAAAATCATAAAAACCTTCAAAATCCTAAAAACTTAAAAAACCCCTAAAACCCCTGAAAAACCCTAAAAACTGTAAATACCTCGAAAAATCCTAAAAACCCACAAAATCAATAAAAACCCTAAAAAACCAAAAAAACCACTAAAATCCAAGAAACCCCCCCTAAAAACCATTAAAACATAAGAAACCCTAAAACCCCCTAAACCTTTAAAAAACCCTAAAAACCCATAAAACCCTTAAAATGTTAAAAAATCTAAAAAGCCTTAAAACCCTAAAAAACAAAAAAAAAACACTAAAAACCCAAAAATACCATAAAAACCTTGAAAAACATAAAAACCCTAAAAACTCCCGAAAACCCTAAAAATCCTAAAAATCCCTAAAAGCCCTAAAAACCTTAAAAACCACACAAATCCTAAAAAACACCAAAAATTCCATGAAAACATAAAAAACCCTAATAACCATGAAAAATAACCTAAAATCGTAAAAATCCCTAGAAACCGCAAAAAATCCTAAAAACTCATAAAATCCTAAAAACCAAATAAAAACTCTAAAAATCCTTAAAACCCATAAAAATGTTAAAAACTATAATAAACTTTAAAAACCCTAAAAAACTCAAAAAAAATCCATAGAACCCAAAAAAGACCCTAAAAACCTTGAAAACAATAAAAACCCTAGAAAACCCAAAAAATCATCATAATCCCTAATAACCCTAAAAAACACTAAAAATCCTAAAAAACCCATAAAAATCCATCAAAACGTAAAAAACCATAAAAACCTTGAAAATACCTTAAATACCATTGAAACTCTTTAAAACCTTAAAAACACTAAAAACCCATAACAACCCTAAAACCACTAAAAACTCAAAAACCCCTTAAAACCCTAATACATTAAAAATCTCTAAAAAACATTAAAAAACCTAAAAAATCAAAAAAACTTTCAAAACCAAAAAAATCCTAAAAACCCCTTAACAATCCATGAAGACACAAAAAACCCTAAAAACCATGAAATGCCCATGAAAATCTAAACCTCTAAAAATGTTTAAAAAACTCTAAAAAGTGTTAAAAACCCCAAAAAACTCAAAAAAACCTAAAAAATACAAAAAGAACCTAAACCCACCGAAAATACATAAAAACAGTACAAACCCATGAAAACCCCTAAAATCCCTCAAAATCCCTAAAAACTCTAAAAAATCTAAAAACCATAAAAATGCCTTAAAATCCATGAAAACGTATAACCCTGAAAATTTCCTAAAATCAATAAAACACCCTAAAAAACCTTAAAAACCCTAAAAATCCATTAAAACCCTAAAAATCCACTAAAACTCTAAAAACGATTAAAATTCCTAAAAATGTTAAAAAACTCTAAAACCCCTTAAAAACCAAAAAAAATCATATAAACCAATAAAATCATAAAAACCATAAAAGCTCGAAACACCATAAAAACCTTGAAAACCCATAATAACCTTCAGAACCCTTAAAAGATGTAAGCCACCTCAAAATCCCTAAAATTCCTAAAAACCCTAAAAACCATAAAAGTCCTAAGAAACCCCTAAAATCCATGAAAATGTAAAAACCCTAAAAAACCCTTGAAAACCTAAAATCCCCTAAAACCCTTAAAACCCCCTGGAAACCCATAAAACCACTAAAAACACACTAAAAATTCAAAAATTCCTTAAAACCCCTAAAAACCTAATAAACTCTAAAGAACCTTAAAAACCATAAAAATGTAATAAACTCTAAACAACCTTCAAAACCATAAAAAATAAAATAAAAAACCTAAAAAATCAAAAAGACTCTAACCACCTGAAGACCCTTGAAAACACTAAAAACCTCTCAAAAACCCTAAAACCCCTCCAAACTCCTAAAAACACTAAAAATCCAAAAAACTATAAAAATACTAAAAACCCCCTAAAAATCCATGAAAACATTAAAAACAATAAAAACCCCCTGAAAACCAAAAGGCCCTAAAAAACTCGAAAATCCCTAAAAATCTATAAACCCATAAAAACCACTAAAAACTCTAAAAGCGTTTAAAATTCATAGAAACGTTAAAATATTTAAAAACACTAAAAAACTCAAAAAAAACCTTAAACCCCCAAAAGACCATAAAAACCTCGAAAACCCCTAAAAACCCTAAAACCCACTCAAAAACCTAAAAACTCTTAAAATCCATTAAACCCCTAAAAACTCTAAAAGCAATAAAAATCCTTTAAAACCCTAAAAATCAATGAAAACATAAAAACTCATAAAACCCTGAAAACCCCAAGAAAACCATAAAAACCACAAAACCTTTAAAATCCTAAAAACCTTTAAATCCCTAAAAACCACTAAAAGCTCTAAAAACCCTTTAAAAATGTAAAAAACATTAAAAAATCCAAAAAACTATAAAACTATAAAAAACTCAAAAAACCCAAAAAACCAAAAAGACACTAAAGAACCCTAAAAACCCTAAACCCCCAAAAAAACATTCAAAACATTCAAAATCCCTAAAAACCCTAAAAACATAAAATTCATAAAAAAACCCTAAAAATCAATTAAAATGTAAAAAACACTAAAAAACCCACGAAAACCATAAACCCCTTAAAAACTGTAAAAAACCCCCGAAAACCCATAAAACCCCAAAAAACCACTAAAAACTCTAAAAACCCTAATTATTATAAAAAAATATAAAGAAAATGTTGATGCGGGATGTTGGTTGCAGTTTGGCAGGGAGTTGTTGTCGGGAATGCTTTTGTTTTTCTTCTTTTTCTGGTTGTTGTGTCTTTTGGGTTTTTTTTGGGACCTTTGGGTATTGTGGGCGTCCAAGGTTTTTGGGTGTGGGTTGATCCTCCATTGTCCGTAGTGTCATTTTTCTAATAAATTTTGGGGGGCCAGGAATAGCCTGGCCTCGCACCCCTTCTGCCTAAAAAACTCAAAAAACCCTAAAAACCCCAAAAGACCTGAAATACCCCCAAACCCCCTAAAAATCCTTGAGAATCTCTATAAACCTTCAAAATCCCTAAAAAACAAAAAACCCCTAAAACCCTTAAAAATCATAAAAAACCCCCAAAATAATTAAAAACATAAAAAACCCGAAAAACCTTGAAAAACCCTTGAAAACCATCAAACCCCTAAACCCTTAATAACCCTAAAAACTAAAAAAACTAAAAAACCACTAAAAACTCTAAAAACTCTTAAAACTCCTAAAACCCCTAAAAAATAAAAACTCTAAAAAACCTTAAAATTCCCAAAAAAACTCAAAAAACCCCTAAAAACCAAAGAAGACATTAAAATCCCGGAATTCCCATAAATCCCCTAAAAAAATACTTAAACCCCCTAAAATCCATGAAAACGTAAAAAAACCCTAAAAACCTTGAAAACCCCATCAAAACTATAAAAACCATAAAAAACCCCAAAAACCTCATAAAACCTTAAAACCCATAAAGTCCTAAAATACCACTACAAACTCTAAAAACCCTCAAATCCCCTACAAATGATAAAAAACTTTAAATACCTTACAACACCGAAAATACTCAAAAAAAACCCTAAAAACCCATAAAAACCCTAAAAACCCATGAAAACCCTTAAAACCCCCAAAATCCCTAAAAACCGTAAAACCGAAAAAATCCGAAAAACCCATAAAAATCAATGAAAATGTAAAAACTATGGAAAACAATGAAAACCATAAAACCCCTAAAATCTTAAAAAACCCTAAAACCGCATAAAAGCCTTAAAACTCTAAAAAGCCTTAAAGACCTAAAAATATTAAAACCCTAAAAAACTTAAAAACTTCTTAAAGACCTTAAAATCCCTAAAAATCTAAAAAATGAATAAGAATCCAAATTACCCAAAAAGTCCTTAAAAACCCTAAAACCACTTAAAACCCTAAAACCCCTCAAAATCCCTAAAAATCCTAAAAACCATAAAATTCTTTAAAAAACAATAAAAATCAATGAAAATATAAAAAACACTAAAAAACCTAAAACCCCCTGAAAAACCATAAAAACCCCAAAAATATAAAAAAACCCTGAAACCCATAAAAACCACTAAAAACTTTAAAAACCATTAAGACTCCTAAAAACATTAAAAACCCTAAAAAAACTCAAATAAACCCTAAAATCATAGAATGACCCTAAATACCTGGAAAACGCCAAAAAACCACTAAAACCCTCTAAAAACCCTCAATATCCGAAAAAAACCCTAAAATCCATAAAAATCCAAAAAAAACCCATAAAAATTAAGGAAAACAAAAAAAACACAAAAAACCCTAAATACCCCTAAAAACCATAAACCCCTTAAAAACCATAAAA
Organism: Viscum album; assembly: GCA_963277665.1. Classification (NCBI taxonomy): domain Eukaryota; kingdom Viridiplantae; phylum Streptophyta; class Magnoliopsida; order Santalales; family Viscaceae; genus Viscum; species Viscum album. The sequence continues at coordinate 611,055,970 of OY728147.1, forward strand.
ACCCAAAAAACCTAAAAAACCACTAAAAACAATAAAAACTCTTTAAACCCTGGAAAACGTTAAAAACACTAAAAAACCTTCAAAACCCTAAAAATTTTAAATAAACCCTAAAAACCCAAAAAACCTTAAAAACCCCTAAAAACCATAAAAACCCTTGAAAATCCCAAAAAACTATCAAAATCCCTAAAACCCCTGAGAACCCTAAAAACCCTAAAAACCTGAAAAATCCGAAAAACCCCTAAAAATCCATGAAAACAAAAAAAAACCCTAAAAACACTTAAAAACCCTTCCAAACCATAAAACCCCTAAAAGCATTAAAAAACCTATAAAAATAAAAACACTAAAAACCAAAAAAAAATCTAAAAACCCTTCAAACCATAAAAACGTTAAAAAAAGCTAAAAACCTAAAAAATCTTTAAAAAACTCAAAAAAACCCTAAAGACCCTAAAATCCCAGAGAAACTCTAGAAACCTCAAAAACCCTTGAAAACCCCTAAAAACCCTAAAAATATATAAAATCCCAAGAAAACCCTAAAAACCATAAGAATCCTAAAACCCCCTAAAAACCACGAAAAACCTCTGAAAACCATAAAAAAACTAAAAACCTTAAAAACCCATAAAAACATAAAAAAATAAAAATAATTAAACCCCAAAAATGTTTAAAAAAACTCTAAAAAACCTTAAAAACCCTAAAAAACTCAAAAAACAATAAAAACCCAAAAGACCTTAAAAACCCTGAAAACACTAAAACCCCTAAAGACCTTTGAAAACCAATCAAAATCCTTAAAAACCCTAAAAACGTTAAACTTCTAAAAAACCCTTAAAAATCCATGAAAATGTAAAAAACACTAAAAAGCCTAAAAAGCCTAAATACTGACCTTAAAACCCTTAAAAACCCATAAAAAAATTAAAAATCCTAAATACTAGACCTTAAAACCTCTATAAACTCAAAAAAAATCCAAAAAGAGCCTAAAAACCTGAAACAACCCCTAAAAACCCCAAAAATCTCAAAAAAACCTAAAAAAAATAAAAACCATAAAAATCCCAAAAAAACCTAAAAATCCATGAAAACATAAAAAACCCTAAACCCCCCCCCCCAGAAAACCATAGAACCCCTAAAAACATTAAAACCCCTAAAAACTCATAAAACCCTAAAAACCACTAAAAACTCTAAAAACCCTTAAAAACCCAAAAAAACTTAAATAGAACTAATAAACCTTAAAACACTAAAATTCAAAAAACATATGAAAACACAAGAGACACTAAAAACCCATAAAAATTCAAAACAACCCGAAAAAATCCATGAAAGCGTAAAAACCCTATAAACCGTGAAAAACCCCTGAAAACCATAAAAACCACTAAAAACCATAAAAACTCTAAAACCCCATAAAACCCCTAAAAACAACTAAAAACTCAAAAAACCATTAAAACCCCCCAAAAGGTTCAAAACCTCTAAAAACCCTAAAAAACTCAAAATACCCAGAAAACCTAAAATGACCTTAAAAACACATAAAAACCTATAAAAACCCCTTAAAACCCTCAAAATCACTAAAAACACTAAAAAAACTAAAACCCATAAAAATCCGAAAAAAACCCTAAAACCCATGATAAGGTAAAAACACGAAAAACCCTGAAATACCCCAGAAAACAAAAAAAACCCTAAAAACCTTAAAAAACCCAAAAAACCTTAAAAAACCCTAAAAACCCCTAAACCTATAAAAACCCTTAAAACACATAAAAATGTTAAAAAAACTCTAAAAAACCTTAGAACACCAAAAAATTCTAAATAGACCCTCAAAACCCTGAAAACCCCTTAAAACCTTTGAAAAACCCTAAAAGCCCTCAAAATCCCTAAAAACCCTAAAAACAATCCTAAAACCCCGCTAAAAATCCATGGAAATGTAACAAACCTTAACAACCCAGAAAAAACCCCGGAAGCCACAAAAACCCGTAAAAGCATTAAAAACCTATAAAAACACATAAAACCCTAAAAACTCTAAAAACCTTTAAAATCCAAAAATATGTTAAAAAAGTCTAAAAAACCTTAAAACCCTAAAAAATTCAAAAAACCCCCTAAAACCCCATAAAGAACCTAAAAACCCTGAAAAAACAAAAAAAAACCCCTTGAAAGCCCTAAAACCCTCAAAATCCCTAAAACCCCTAAAAACCACAAGAACAATAAAAATCTTAAAAAAAACCCTTAAAATCCAGGAAAATTTAAAAAAACCCAAAAAACCCTAAAAAACCCATGATAGCCATAGATTCCCCTAAAAACCCTAAACACCCACTAAAAATCTAAAAACTCTTAAAACCCCTAAAAAGGTTAAAAAATCTAAAAAATCCTAAATACCGTAAAAACTCAAAAAATCCATAAAAACCCAAAAAGACCCTAAAACCATGAAAACCCCTAAAATCCAATGGAAAACCCTAAAAACCCTAAAAACCCTGAAAACACTAAAATCCATAAAAATCCTAAAAACCCCAAAAAATATGTGAATCGTAAAAAACACTAAAAATGCTAAAAAAACCCCTGAAAACCATAAAACCCCTAAAACCATCAAAAACCCATAAAAACCCAAAAAACACTAAAATCTAAAAACACTTTAAACCCCTAAAAATGATAAAAAAACGCAAAAATATCATTAAAACCCAAAAAAACGCAAAAAACCCTGAAAACCCCTAAAAACCTTAAACCCCCCCTAAAAAATCCTAAAAACCTCAAAATCCCCAAAGACCCCAAAAATCCCAAAAATCCATAAAAATCTTAAAAACCTCAAAAAAACCAAGAAAACGTAAAAAACCCTAAAAACCTCGAAAAAACCTCTAAAAACCATATAATCCTCTAAAAATCGTAAAAAAGTCAAAAACCCATAAAAACACTAAAAACACACTAAAAACTCTAAAAACCCTTAAAACCTCTAAAAATGTTTAAAAACTCTAAAAGCCTCTAAAGCCCTAAAAACTTAAAAAAACCAAAAAACCCAAAAAGGAAATAAAAACCCAAAAAACGAAACCCCCCCTAAAAACCTTAAAATCTCTAAAACCCCTCAAAATCCCTAAAAACCCCTAGAAACTATAAAAATAAAACGACCACTAAAAATCCATGAAAACTAAAAAAACCATAAAACCCCTAAAAAACCTCTTGAATCCATAAAAACCCCTAAAACATTAAAAAACCAATAAAACTCTAAAAAATAACTAAAAACTCTAAAAACTTTTAAAATGGTTAAAAACTCTAAAAGCCTTAAAAACCCTAAAAAACTCAAAAAAAACCCAAAAACCCAAAAAGTCCCTAAATTTTTTTTCAAAATCCCTAAAAACCCAAAAAAACACCTGAAACCCCTAAAACCCCTCAAACTAAAAAACCTTTAAAATCCTAAAACCATAAAAATCTTAAAACCCCCTTAAAATCAATGAAAATTTAAAAAACCCTAAAACACTTGAAAAACCCCGAAAAATCATAAAATCCCTAAAAAATTTAAAACCCCTAAAAATCACAAAACCTCTAAAAAATTTAAAACCCCTAAAAACTCATAAATAACCTAAAAACTCACTAAAAATTCTAAAAACCCTTTAAACCCCAAAAAACGTTAAAAACTCTAAAAAAACCTAAAAACCCTAAATAACACACACCAAAATCCCTAAACCCATAAAAGATCCAAAAACCCTAAAATCCTTGCTAAAAAAATGCTAAAAACCCTCAAAATCCGTAAAGACAATAAAACCAATAAAATCCTAAAATCCACTAAAAATCCATGAAAATATAAAAAACCCCAAAAAACCTTGAAAAACTCATGGAAATGATAAAAACCTTAAAAAACTCTAAAAATCAATAAAATCCCTAAAAACCCTTTAAATTACTAAAAAATTAAAAAATCTATAAAAAACCTACAAACCCTAAAAGATTCAGAAAAAACCCTAAAAACCCAAAAAAACCCTGAAAAACCCGAAAAACCCTAAAGATCCCTGAACACCCAATAAAACTCTAAAAACCATAAAAATACTAAAAGACCCCTAAAAATCCATGAAAACATAAAAAACCCTAAAACACTTAAAACCCCTAAAAACCATAAAACCCCCTAAAACCACTAAGAATTCTAAAAAACCTAAAAATCCCTGAGAACATAAAAAACCCTAAAAACCATAAAAATATGGAAAAAGCATTGAACACCATAAAACCCCTAAAAACATTAAAATACCAAAAACCCATAAAAATCATAAACACCCACTAAAAACTATAAAAATCCTTTAAACGCAAAAACGTTAAAAGTCTTAAAAACCCTAAAAAACTAAAAAAACCCATAAAACCAATAAAACCCAAAAGACCCTGAAAACCCTGAAAACCCCTAAAAACCCAAAAAACCTCTAAAAAACCCTAAAACCCTCAAAATTAATAAAAAACCTAAAAATACCTAAAAACCAAAAAAAAAATCCTAAAACCCCTAATAATCCATTAAAATGTAAAAAACCCTAAAAACCCTAAAGACTCCATGAAAATCATAAAACCCCTAAAAACCTTTAAAAACCCTAAATACCCATAAAAACCCTAAAACCACTAAAAAATCTTAAAAATCCTAAAAATGTTAAAAAAAACTATAAAAAACCTTAAAACCCTAAAAAACTCAAAAAACCCCTAGAAACCCAAAAAGACACGAAAAGCCCTGAAAAGCTCTAAAACCCTAAAATCACCGGAAAAATCCTAAAACCCTAAAAAATCTCTTAAATCCATAAACCGCATAAAATCCTAAAAAACCATGAAAACGTAAACCCACTAAATCCCCAAAAATACATGAAAACCATAAAACCTCTAAAACCCTTAAAAATCCCTAAAAACCCCAAAAACCCTAATTACAACTAAAAACTCAAAAAACCCTCAAACCCCCAAAACCGTTAAAATACCCAAAAAACCATAAATACCCAAATGACCCTAAAACCCTTGACAATCTAGAATAGTCCTAAAAAATCTATAAAACTCTAAAAAATCTTAGAAACCATAAAAGTCTTAAAAACCTCTAAAAATCCAGGAAAACATAAAAAACCATAAAACCTAGAAAACCTCCTAAAAACATAAAAACCGATAAAAACCTTAAAAACCTAAAAAACCCCATAAAATCCCTAAACCACCAAAAACTCTAAAACCCCTTTAAACCCCTAAAAATGAAAAAAAACTTTAAAAACCCGCAAAACCATTAAAAAACTGGAAAAAAAACCTTAAAACCCAAGAGACCCTAAAAACCGAGGAAAAACCATAAAACCCGAAAAAATCCCTAAAACCCAAAAAACCATAAAACTCCAAAAAACCCCTAAAAATCCATTAAAACATAAAAAACCCTAAAAATCATGAAAAACCCTTGAAAACTATAAAATCCCTAAAAACCTTAAAAAACACCAAAAGCCCATAAAAACCCTAAAAGCCATTAAAAACACAAAAAACCTTTAAAACCCCTAAAAACATTTAAAAACACTAAAAACCTTAAAACCCCTAAAAAACCCAAAAAAAAAACAAAACCCCCAAAGAGACCATAAAAACCATAAAACCGCCACAAAACCCTTAAAAACCCACAAAATCCTAAAAAACCCTAAAAACCATAAAAATCCTAAAAAATCCTAAATATTAATGAAAATATAGAAAACCCTAAAACCCCTAAAAAACCCTTGAAAACCATAAAACCCCTAAAACCATAAAAACACTAAAACCCAATAAAACCCTAAAAACCCACTAAAACTCTAAAAGACTTTATAAAGCCTATAAATGTTAAGAACTATAAAAAACCTTAAAAACCTAAAAAACTGGAAAAAACCCTAAAAACCCAAAACAACCATAAAAACCCTAAAAACCAGAAAAACATCCAAAAAACCCTAAAAAGAATAAAAATCCAAAAAACCCAAAAAAATCCATGAAAATGTAAAAACCCCTAAAAACCTTGAAGAACCCCTCAAAACCATAAATCCACTAAAAATCCCCTAAAAATGCATGAAAATGTAGAAAACACTGAAAACCCTAAAAACCATAAAACCCCTTAAAAACCTTAAAAACCCTAAAAACCCAAAAAAACCCACTAAAAAATTAAACCCCTAAAAACTTTAAAAATTCTAAAAACCATAAAAACCCTAAAAATTGAAAAAAAAACCTGAAAACCCAAAAAGACACTAAAAACCCTGAAAACCCCCTTTAAAACCCCAATAATCATTAAATTCCAAAAAAATCCATAAAAAGCCATGAAAACAAAGAAAACCCTAAAAACCCTAGAAACCAAAAATCCCCTAAAAACCATAAAAACCATAAAAAGCCAAAAAAACACTAAAAAACAAAAGACCCTTTAAAACACTAAAAAACCTTTAAAAATCTAAAAACATTAAAAATACTAAAAAATTCAAAAAAACTCCCCTCAAAACCCAAAAAGACACTAAAAACCCTCAAAGACCCTAAACCAACTAATAAACCATAAAAACACACAACATCCCTAAAACCCCTAAAACCCCTAAAAATCATAAAAATCATTTAAAACCCTAAAAAATGCATGAAAATGTAAAGAGCCCTAAAAACCCTGAAATGCCCCTAAAGACCATAAAAAACATCTAAAATCCTAAAAACCCCTAAAAACTCATAAAACCCCTAAAACCCCACGAAAACCTCTAGAAACCCATAAAGCTCCTAAAACATTAAAAACTCTAAAAACCATAAAAACCCTAAAAATCCCATAAAAACACAAAAAACCATGAAAACCCCTAAAACCCCAAAAAACTTAAAAATCCCTAAAATCCCTAAAAAAACCCTAAAACCATAAAAATCTTTAAAAAACCCCCAAAAATCCATGAAAACGTAAAAAAATCCCAAAAACCCTAAAAATCCCAAAAACCCTAAAAAACCATAAAACCCTAAAAATACACTAAAACCTCTAAAACTACGTAAAACACCTAAAAATGTAAAAAAATATCTAAAAAATCATAAAACCCCAAACCCCTCCCCCCAAAGACCATAAAATCCTTCGAAAACCCTAAAACCTATGAAAACCCCTAAAACCACTCAAAATCCCTAAAAACACTAAAAAACAATCAAAATCCTAAAAATCCTAAAAACCCCCTAAAAATCAATGAAAACTTAAAAAACCCTAAAATCCCTAAAAACCCCCTTGAAACAACAAAACCCCAACAAACCATAAAAACCCTAAAAACCCTAAAAACTTTTAAAAACTCTAAAACCCCATTAAACCCCTAAAAATGTTAAAAATTTATAAACACTGTTAAAAACAAAAAAAAACTCAAAAAAACCCAAAAAGACGCTAAAACCCATGAAAACCTAAAAGCCCCTGAAAAACCATAAAAAACCTCATAATCCCTAAAATCCCTAAAACCCTTAAAAACATTAAAAAACGTAAAAACCCATTAAAAATCCATGAAAACCAAAAAAACCCTAAAACCCTCTGAAAATCATAATAATCGCTAAAACCCATTTAAAACCCTAAAAATCGCTAAAAAATATAGAAACCCTTAAAACCCCTAAAAACATTAAAAAACACTAAAAACCCTAAAAAACTCATACTGACCCTTGAAATCCAAAAAGAGCCCAGAAACCCTAAAAACCCCAAAACCCCTCTAAATTCCCTAAAAACCGTAAAAACCTAAAAAACCATAAAAAACCCTAATAAACCCTAAAAATCCATGAAAACGTAAAAAACCCTAAAATTATTGAAAAAACACCGAAAACCATGAAACCACTGAAAACCTTTAAAACCCTAAAACCCCTAAAATGTTAAAAACTATAAAAATCTCAAAACACTAAAAACGCCAAAAAATCCAAAAACCCAAAATGACCCTAAAACCTCGGAAAAACCTGAAAACCCCGTAAAAACAATAAAAATCCCTAAAACGCCTAAAAATCCCAGAAAAACTTAATAACCTTGAAAACACATTAAAACCATAAAACCACAAAAAAACTCTAAAAAACCTTAAAATCCCTAAAAAGTAAAAAAACACTAAATAACTTTAAAGCCACTAAAAAACTCAAAAAACCTTTAAAACCAAAAAGACTCTAAAAACCTTGAAAATACCTAAAACCCATAAAAACCCTCAAAATCCATAAAAACCATAAAAATCCTAAAACCCACCTAAAATTACATGAACACTTAAAAACCCTAAAAAACTCTAAAAACCATAAAACCCCTAAAAACCTTAAAAAAAATAAAAACCCAAAAAAACCCTAAAAACTACTAAAAACTCTAAAAACCCTTACAACCCCTTAAAAAGTTATAATACTCCAAAAAACGTTAAAAACCATAAAAAACTTTAAAACCCCTAGTAACCCAAAAAGACTAAAAATCCTGAAAAAACCTAAAAACAGGAAAAAACCCTAAAACCCATTAAAATCACTTAAAACCCTAAAAAACCCTAGAAACCATAAAAATCCTAAAAAATCCCAAAAAATCAATGAAAATGTAAAAACCCCAAAAAACTATGAAAACCCCATGAAAACCACTAAAAACCTTTAAAACCCCGAAAACCCCATATAAACCCTAGAAACCTACTAAAACTCTAAAAACCCTTAAAACCCCAAAATACGTTAATCCCTAAAAATCACTAAACACCATAAAAAATAATAAAAACCACAAAAATCCTAAAAACCACAAAAATCCATGAAAATGTAAAAAACACTAAAAACCATTGAAAACCATAAAACCTCCTAAAAACCATAAAAAACCTAAAAACCCTAAAATCCCACTAAAATATCTAAAAACCCATAAACCCCTAAAATGTTAAAAAAAACTCTAAAAATCTTAAAAACACTTCAAAATTCATGAAAATCCTAAAACCCCAAAATGACCTTAAAAACTCCGAACAAACCTAAAAACCCTAAAAACCTTTCAAAATACCAAAAACCCCTAAAAAACAGTGAAAATGAAAAGATCTGTAAAAACCCTAAAAAACAACTAAAAACTCTAAAAACTCTTAAAACCCCTAAAAATGTTAAAAACTCTAAAAAACCTTAAAAACACAAAAAAAACCTAAAAACCCAAACGGACCATAAAAACCCAGAAAACCCCCAAAACCCCAAAAAACCCTGAAAAACCCAAAGAACCCTTGAAGTCCCTAAAACCCTAAATATCATAAAATTCCTAAAAACCCAAAAAAATCTGTGAAAAAAATAAGAAACCTTAAAAACCCTGAAAACTTCTGAAAACCCCTGAAAACCATAAATACCCTAAAAACCCTAAAACCATAAAAAACTCAAAAAACACTTAAGACCCCAAACAATGTTAAAAAATCTAAAAAACCTTAAAAACCTTAAAAACTCAAAAAAACTAAAAAACACCAAAGGACACTAAAAAACTCTAAAAATCTCAACCACCCCCCCCCCCACCCCAAAAAAACCTTAAAACCCCTCAAAATCTCTAAAAACCCTAAAAATCCCTAAAATTCTTAAAATTCTTAAAAATATGCTAAAAATCCATGAAAGCGTAGAAAACCCTACAAACCCTAAAAAACCCCTAAAAACCATAAAACCCCTCAAAACCTCAAAAAACCATAAAAACCAATAAAAACTCCAAAAACACTTAAACCCCCTAAAATGTTAAAAAACTTTAAAAACCATAAAAATCAAAAAAATCAAAAAAAAATCAAAAAACATACTAAAAACCCTAAAAGACCCTAAAACCCCAAAAACCCCAAACCCCCCCCCAAAACCCTTAAAATCCCTAAATACCCTAAAACCCCTAAAACACCTAAAACCCACAAAACTCCTAAAAAACCCTAAAAATCCATGAGAAAGAAAAAAACCCAAAAACACCCTGAAAAACCCCTGAAAACCATAAAGCCCCTGAAAAGCCTTAAAAACCCTCAAATACCATAAAAACCCAAAACCACTAAAAACCCTTAAAACCCCTAAAAATGTTAAAAACTCTAAAAAATCATAAAACCCCAAAAGACCCTAAAAATCATCAAAACCCCTGAAAAAACCCAAAAAATCATCAAAATCACTAAAAACCCTAAAAAACCATAAAAACAATAAAAATCTTAAAAATCCATAAAAAAGAGAGAAAAGCCCTAAAAATCCGGAAACCATAAACCCCAAAAAGTCTTAAAGAACCATCAAATCCCATAAAAACCCTAAGAAACCGCTGAAAACATTAAAACCCACAAAACCCCTAAAAAGGTTAGAAAACTCTAAAAAACCTTTAAACAACTAAAAACCCAAAAAAACCCTAAAAGACATTAAAACCCAAAAAACCTTGAAAAACACTAAATAACCTAAAAATCCCTAAAAACAATAAAATAACCTAAATACCATAAAAATCCTCTAAAAACTCATAAAAATGTAAAAAACCTTGGAAACCCTCAAACACCCCTAAAACCATAAAAAATCCCTAAGAACATAAAAATCCTAAAAACCCATAAAACACCTAAAAACCACAAAACTCTAAAAACACTTTAAACCCATAAAAATGTGAAAAATCCCTAAAAACCCTTTAAAACCCTAAAAACCCAAAAATGCCCTAAAACCCGAATAAACGTAAAAACTTTAAAATCCCCTAGAAACAATACCCGCCCCCCAAAAAAATCTCTAAAACCCCTAAAAATCATAAAAATATTAAGAAAACCATAAAAATCCATGAAAATGTAAAAACCCCTAAAAACCCTTAAAAAATGTTGAACCCTAAACCCCCCTAAAAACCTTAAATTACCCCAAAACCCCATAAAACCCCCCAAACAAACTAAAATATCTAAAAACCCTTAAAAACATTAAAAAACTTGAAAAAAACTTAAAAACCTTATTAAAAATTAAAAAAATCTTAAAAACCCAAAACGATCCTAAAACACTGAACAACCCTAAAAACCCCTAAAAACCCCTAAAACCCCTCAAAGATCCCAAAACCTTTAAACTCATAAAAATCAGAAAAAACCCCTGAAAATTCACAAAAATGTAAAAAACCCTAAAACCCTGAAAAACTCTTGAAAACCATAAAATCCTCTAAAACTTTAAAAAATCCCCAAAACCTATAAAAAACCAAAAATCCCACAAAAAAATTCTAAAACCCCTTAGACTCCTAAAATGATAAAAAAAACTCTAAAACACTTTAAAACCCAAAAAACCCCCTAAAATCCTAAAAACCATAAAAATCCTAAAAGAATTCTAAAAATCCATGGATATGTAAAAAAACCTAAAAAACCCCTGAAGACCATAAAACCCTTAAAAATCAACAGAACCCATAAAACCACTGAAAACTCTAAAACCCCTTTAAACCCTAAAAACCCAAAAGACCGTAAAACCCTAAAAAACCTAAAAACCTTTTAAAAAGCATAAAAACAATAAAAATCCCTAAAAACCCTAAAACCCATAAAAATCCTAAGAAACCCTTAAAAATCCATGAAAATGTAAAGAACCCTAAAAACATGAGAAACCCCTAAAAACCATAAAACCATTAAAAACCTTAAAAACCCATAAAAACCCAAAAGGATCATAAAAACCCAAAAAGTCCATGCAAACATGGAAAAACCCTAAAAACCTCTGAAAAACACTAAAACCCTCAAAATCTCTAAAAATATTTTTAAACCCTAAAAACCATAAAAATCCTGAAACCCCCCCCCCCCAAAAAAAATCCATGAATACATAAAAAACCCTAAAACCCCCTAAAACCCATAAATTCCCCTAAAAACAATAAAACCCTAAAACCCCATAAAAACCACTAAAACACTAAAAATACTTAAAACACCTAAAAATGTTAAAAACACTAAAAAACCTTAAAACCCCAAAAAACTCCAAAAAACCCTAAAACCCACAAAATATCCAAAAAACCCTAAAACACCACGAAAATCCATAAAAAACCCAAATCCTTAAACCCTCAGAAAGACCCTTGAAAACCACAAACCCCCTAAAAACCATGAAACCCCCTAAAAACTTAAAAACCCTAAAAAACCTCTCATAGTTGCTCTTGTCTGGTCTCTTGTGGATATGGAAACTACACTTGACTGGTTGGTTTTGTGCTGATAGGGTTCTGTTTCTTAGGTTGCTGGGTGCTAGGTTTTAGAGATGCCTTTTTGGTTTGGTAGCTTTTGGCTGCTCATGTTGGGGAGGAGTTTTTTGTGCTTTTGGTTCTAGTTGCCGTTTGATGTGCTTTGTTGGGCTTGCAAGTTGGTGACAGTCTGTTTCTTGCTTCGCTGCGGTGTGTCTCGTCGTGGACTTGTGTAGAAGCTTGCTTGTGGATAAGAACAATGGACTGTGCAATTCTGGTCTTTGGCTTGGGTTTTTCTTCTTGTTTTTTTGTTTTCGACCTTCAGGGCAGTAGTTTCACCCATAGTGATCATTTTTAATTCAATTCCTTTTCCCTTTTATATATCATGTTCTATTTGCCTTGTAAAAAAAACCGGAAAAAACCAAAAACCACTAAAAACTCTAAAAACCCATAAAACCCATAAAAAGGTTAAAAAATCTAAAAAACCATAAAACCCTAAAAGCTAAAAAAATCCTAAAACCCCAAAAAGACCCTAAAAGCCCTGAAAACTTTAAAACCCCTAAAACCTGCGAAAAACTCCTAAAACCCTTAAAAATCCCTAAAAACCCTAAAAACTATAAAAAAACATAATACCCCCAAAAAGTCCATGAAAACATAAAAAACTATAAAAATGTCGAAAGACATTAAAAACTATAAGAAACCATAAAAACCTTAAACCCCCCCCCCAAAAAAAAAACCCATAAAACCCTAAAATGCAACTAAAAACTCTAAAAACCTAAAAAAACCCCTAAACACTTTAAAATTTTCTATAAAAATTAAAACCAGAAGAAACTCAAAAAACCCCTAAAAATCCAAAAAGAACCTAAAAACCATGAAAATTTCTAAAAACCCCTTAAAACCCTAAAAAATCCTAAAAACCATAAAAATCCTAATACCCCCGAAAAATACATGAAAACATAAAACCCCCAAAATCAATAAAATACCCTTAAAAACCATAAAACCCCCTAAAACCCTTAAAACCCCTAAAATCCCATAAAAATCCTAAAAATCACTAAAAACCCAAGAACCCAAGAAAATGTTAAAAAATCTAAAAAACCTAAAACCCATAAAAAAACTCAAAAACCCAAAAACCCAAAATGACCCTAAAAGGCCTAAAAACACAAAAATCCGTTGAATTACCTAAAACCCCTAAAAACCATAAAAACCATAAAAATCAACCCCCCCCCAAAAACTCAATTAAAATGTAAAATATCCTTAAAACCCTAAAAACCCAAAATGGCCCTAAAAGCCCTAAAAACACTAAAATCCCTTGAATTACCCAAAAACCATAAAAACCATAAAAATCCAACCCCCCCCCCCAAAAAAAAAACTCAATTAAAATGTAAAATATCATAAAAACCCTAAAAAACCCCTGAAAACATAAAACCCCCAAAAACCTTTAAAAACCCTAAAAACCGTAAAAACCCACAAATATAACTAAAAACTCAAAAAACATTAAAAACCCAAAAAAATATTAAAAAACTCTAAAAACCTTAAAACCCCCTAAAAAATCAAAAAACCCCTAAAAATCTCTAAAACACCTCAAAATCCCTAAACACCTGAAAAACAATAAAATCCTAAAAAAATCCCAAAAAATTCATGAAAATATAAAAAATCCTAAAAACCCTTAAAAACACCTGAAAACCATAAAACCCATAAAAATCTAAAGAACAATGAAAACCCATAAAACCCCTAAAAACAACTAACAACTATAAAAACTCTTTAAACCTCTAAAAACCTTTAAGAACCCTAAAAACATTAAAAACCCAAAATACTTAAAAAACCCAAAAGACCCTAAAACCCCTAAAAACCCCTCAAAGCCCCAGAAAACCCTAAAAACCCTCAAAATCTAGAAAAACCCAAAAAACCATAAAAACCATAAAATCCTAAAAACCCCTAAAAATCCACGAAAATGTGAAGAACACTAAAACCTAGAAAACCCCCTAAAACTAAAGACCAATAAAAACCACTAAAACTCTAAAAACCCTTAAAACCACAAAAAACGTTAAAAACACTAAAAAACCTTAAAACCTTTAAAAACTCAAAAAACCCCTAAAAACTCAAAAAGACCCTAAAAACACATAAAACTGCTAAAAATCCATAAAACCCCTGAAAACCCATAAAACCCCTAAAAATCACTAAAAATCTTCAAAACACTAAAAAAAATAAAAATCCTAAAAAACCCCTAAAAATCCATGAAAATATAAAAAACCATAAAACCCCCAAAAAACGTTGAAAACTACAAAACAACAAAAAACCTTGAAAGGCCCTGAAAACCGATAAAACCCTTAAAAACCGCTAAAAACTCTAAAAACTCTTTAAACCGCTAAAAACATTAAAAACTTATAAAAAAACTTGAAGACCCTAAAAACTCAAAAAACACTAAAAACCCAAAAAGGCACTATACTCCTGAAAACCCCTAAAAACCCTAAAAACACATAAAAACCCTAAAACCCCTCAAAATACCGAAACACCTGAAGAACCCTAAAATTCATAAAATCCTAAAAACTCCCTAAAAATCCAGAAAAACATAAAAAACCTTAAAACCCTGGAAAACCCTAAAGCCATAAAACACCTAAAAATAATAAAAAACCCTAAAACCCATAAAAATCCTAAAATAACTAAAAACTCTAAAAACCACAGGAAACATTATAAAACTCTAAAAAAACTTAAAACCCTAAAACCCAAAAAAAACTTAAAACCTTTAAAAACCCTAAAACCCCTAAAAAACCCTACACACCATCAAAATCCCTAAAAATTCTAAAATACCCTAAAAGCCATAAAAATCCTAAAAAACCCAAAAAAATCCATGAAAATGTAAAATACCCAAAAAAACCTAAACAATTCTTAAAAAAAATAAAAACCCCTAAAAACCATAAAAAAACCTAAAACTCATTGAATCCCCAAAAATCGTTAAGAACTCTAAAACCCCTTAAAACATTAAAAAACTCTAAAAAAATGTAAAAATCCCTAAAAAACTCAAAAAACCCTAAAACCCCAAAAAAATACCCTACAAACCTAGAAAAATATTAAAATGACTAAAAATTTTGAAAACCCCTAAAAATAATAAAAACCATTAAAATCCTTAAAAACATAAAAATCCTAAAATCCCCCTTAAAATCCATGCAAACATAAAAATCCCTAAAATCCCAAAAGACCCCTGAAAACCATAAAAACCCCTAAGACCTTTAAAAACCACAAAAAACCATAAAAACTCTAAAAACCCACAAAAAAATCTAAAAACTCATAAAACCTATGAAAATGTTTAAAAACTCTAAAAAACCTTGAAAGGAAAAAACCTTAAAAATCCTAAAAACTGAACATACCCTAAAAACCCAGAAAACCCCTAAAACCCCTAAAAACCCCAGAAAAACCCTAAAAACCCTTAAAATCCATAAAAACCCTAAATAGAATAAAAATGATAAAACCCCCCTAAAAATCCATGAAACAGTAAAAACCCCTAAAGACCCTGAAAAACCTAAAAACCCCTAAAAACCTTAAAAACCATAAAAACACACTAAAAACTCTAAAAACACTTAAAACCCTTAAAACATTAAAAAATCTAAAAAACATTAATAACTCAAAATTTCTCAAAAAAAACCCTAAACACCACAAAATACCCTAAAAACCCTGAAAACCCCTAAAAATCCTAGAACCCCTTAAAACCCATGAACACCCCCAAAATCCCCAAAAACCCTAATACTAAAAAAACAATAAAAATCCAATAAAAATCCCTTAAAATCCATAAAAAAATAAAAAAAATACTAAAACCCTAAAAAACCCTTTAAAACCATAAACCCCTAAAATCGTAAAAAACCCTAAAAACCCATAGAAACCCTAAAAACAACTAAAATGACAACAAGCCCTTGAAACCCAAAAAAATGTTAAAAAACCATAAAATCCTAAAAAACTCAAAAAAACACTACAACACACAAAAGACCCTAAAACCCTGAAAAACCATAAATACCTTAAAAATCATTGATAAACTCTAAAGATGATCAGAATCCCTAAAAACTGTAAAAATCCTAAAACCCACCTAAAAATCCATGAAAAAGTAAAAAACCTGAAAACCCATTGAAAACCATAAACCCCTTAAAAACCATAAAAACCTAAAAAACCCAAAAAACCCAAAAAACCACTAAAAACAATAAAAACTCTTTAAACCCCAGAAAACTTTAAAAACACTAAAAAACCTTCAAAACCCTAAAAATTTTAAAAAACCCTAAAAACTCAAAAACCCTAAAAACCTTAAAAACCCCTAAAAACCCTAAAACCCTTGAAAATCCCAAAAAACCATCAAAATCCCAAAAACCCCTGAAAACCCTAAAAACCTGAAAAATCCGAAAAACCCCTAAAAATCCATGAAAACATAAAAAACCATAAAAACACTTAAAAATACTTCAAAACCAAAAAAACCCTAAAAACATTAAAAAACCTATAAAAAAATAAAAACACTAAAAATCTAAAATTGATGTTTAATGCTTGGCCCACATGGTTGCACGAATTTGGATGCCTTGCCCACATGGAGGATTCTAGAAATGGCATCTTTGGAAACCAAAGTCAAATCCGGTGGGCTATGCACTCAAAGTCAAATCTGGTGGGCTATGTTGGAAAGTTGTGTGCTACTTTTCAAAAGTCTTTGTTGGCTTTTATCTTTTTGACTTTTAAGGGGACAAGGTTGGTTTAGACTTTATGACTTTAGGGTATTAGACCCTTGACCATTGTATCACCCCCTTGGCTATAAATAGCCACCCCATGGCATTGTATTGGGATTCAAGACTTAATTGAGAGCTTATGCTTGTTTCTCCCCGTTGTGTGAGAATTATTCCAAATTTCCCCCTTGCTCTTGTGCATTATTGCCTTGTCAATCTACTAGTTAGATTGGTGATCCAAGATCACAAAGCCCCCAATTCCGTGCCTCAACCCAAGTGCGTTGTTGTGTGGATTGGCTATCCCATCCCTCCCTTGAGTGTGTTGTCTAAGTAGTAGGTCGCACTCCTTATAGTGTTGATTGACTACTTGCATCCGCTATCCATACCCATCATCCACCACTTAGCCCCGAACCGCATTATTCATCCGCCGACCTACACCGTGAAGATCGAGTCACCCCGTGCGTCTCACATCAAAACCATAAAAACCCATAAAAACCTTAAAAAAATAAAAACAATTAAACCCCAAAAATGTTAAAAAAAACTCTAAAACACCTTAAAAACCTTAAAAACCCTAAAAAACTCAAAAAACCATAAAAATCCAAAAGACCTTAAAAACACTGAAAACCCTAAAACCCCTAAAGACCTTTGAAATCCCATCAAAATCCTAAAAACCCCTAAAAACCCTAAAAAGTCTAAGAAAACCATAAAAACCCATAAAAAATTAAAAATCCTAAATACTAGACCTTAAAACCTCTAAAAACTCAAAAAAAATCAAAAATATCCAAAAAGAGCCTAAAAACCTAAAACAACCCCTAAAACCCCCCAAAATCCCAAAAAACCTAAAAAAAATTAAAAAACAATAAAATTCCCAAAAAAACCTAAAAATCCATGAAAACATAAAAAACCCTAAAACCACCCCAGAAAACCATAAAACCCCTAAAAACATTAAAACCCCTAAAAACCCATAAAACCCTAAAAACAACTAAAAACTCTAAAAACCCTTGAAAACCCAAAAAAAACTTAAATAGAACTAATAAACCTTAAAACACTAAAATTCAAAAAACATCTGAAAATACAGGAGACACTAAAAACCTACAAAAATTAAAAACAACCCCAAAAAATCCATGAAAGCGTAAAAACCCTATAAGCCGGGAAAAACCCCTGAAAACCATAAAAACCACTAAAAACCATAAAAACTCTAAAACCCCATAAAACCCCTAAAAACAACTAAAAACTCAAAAACCATTAAAACCCCCAAAAAGGTTCAAAA
Source organism: Viscum album (assembly GCA_963277665.1). NCBI lineage: Eukaryota > Viridiplantae > Streptophyta > Magnoliopsida > Santalales > Viscaceae > Viscum > Viscum album. Next base: position 611,073,878 of record OY728147.1, read on the forward strand.
CCTCTAAAAACCCTAAAAAACTCAAAATACCCAGAAAACATAAAATGACCTTAAAAACACATAAAAACCTATGAAAAACCCTTAAAACCCTCAAAATCACTAAAAACACTAAAAAAAACTAAAACCCATAAAAATCCGAAAAAAACCCTAAAAATCCATGATAAATTAAAAACACGAAAAACTGTGAGATACCCCAGAAAACCAAAAAAAACCCTAAAAACTTAAAAAACTTAACCCTTAAAACCCATAAAAATGTTCAAAAAACTCTAAAAAACCTTAGAACACCAAAAAATTCCAAATAGACCCTGAAAACCCCTTAAAACCTTTGAAAAACCATAAAAGCCCTCCAAATCCCTAAAAACCCTAAAAATAATAAATATCCTAAAAACCCCCTAAAAATCCATGGAAACGTAACAAACCTTAAAAACCCATAAAAAACCCCTGGAAGCCATAAAAACCCGTAAAAGCATTAAAAACCTATAAAAACCCGTAAAAACATTAAAAACCTATAAAAACCCATAAAACCCTAAAAACTCTAAAAACCCTTAAAATCCAAAAATATGTTAAAAAATTCAAAAAACCTTAAAACCCTAAAAAATTCAAAAACCCCCCTAAAAACCCATAAAGAACCTAAAAACCCTGAAAAAGCCAAAAAAGCCCCTTTAAAGCCCTAAAACCCTCAAAATCCCTAAAACCCCTAAAAATCACAAGAACAATAAAAATCTAAAAACCTCAAAATCCCCAAAGACCCCAAAAATCCCTAAAAACCATAAAAATCTTAAAAACCTCTAAAAAACCAAGAAAACATAAAAAACCCTAAAAACCTCTAAAAACCATATAATCCTCTAAAAATCGTAAAAAAGTCAAAAAACACTAAAAACACACTAAAAACTACAAAAACCCTTCAAACCACAAAGAATGTTAAAAAACTCTAAAAGCCTCAAAAGCCCTAAAAACTTAAAAAAACCAAAAAACCCAAAAAGACAATAAAAACCCAGAAAACCAAACCCCCCCTAAAAACATTAAAATCTCTAAAACCCCTCAAAATCCCAAAAAACTATAAAAATAAAAAGACCACTAAAAAACCATGAAAGCTTAAAAAACCATAAAACCCAAAAAACCTCTTGAATCCATAAAAACCCCTAAAACATTAAAAAACCAATAAAACTCTAAAAAATCACTAAAAACTCTAAAAACATCTAAAATGGTTAAAAACTCTAAAAGCATTAAAAACCATAAAAAATTCAAAAAAAAACCCAAAAACCCAAAAAGTTCCTAAATTTTTTGAAAATCCCTAAAAACCCAAAAAAACTCATGAAACCCCTAAAACCCCTAAAACTAAAAAACCTTAAAAGCCCTAAAACCATAAAAATCCTAAAACCCCCTTAAAATCAACGAAAATGTAAAAAAACCTAAAACACTTGAAAAACCCCTAGAAATCACAAAACCCCTAAAAAATTTAAAACCCCTAAAAGTCAAAAAACCCCTAAAAAATTTAAAACCCCTAAAAACTCATAAATACCCTAAAAACTCCCTAAAAAATCTAAAAACCCTTTAAACACCAAAAAACGTTAAAAACTCTAAAAAAACTTAAAAACCCTAAATAACACACACAAAAATCCCTAAACCCATAAAAGATCCAAAAACCCTAAAATCATTGCAAAAAAAATGCTAAAAACCCTCAAAATCCGTAAAGACAATAAAACCCCAAAAATCCCAAAATCCTCTAAAAATCCATGAAAATAAAAAAACCCAAAAAACCTTGAAAAAATCCTGGAGATGATAAAAACCTTAAAAAAACTCAAAAAATCAATAAAATCCCTAAAAACCCGTTAAATTGATAAAAAAGTTTAAAATCTATAGAAAACCTATAAACCCTAAATGATTCAGTAAAAACCCTAAAAACCCAAAAAAAACCCAAAAAAACCCTGAAAAAACCCTAAAAACTCTAAAGATCCATGAACACCAAATAAAACTCTAAAAACCATAAAAATACTAAAAGACCCCTACAAATCCATGAAAACATAAAAAACCCTAAAACCCTTAAAACCCCTAAAAACCATAAAAACCCATAAACCACTAAAAATTCTAAAAACCCTAAAAATCCATGAGAACATAAAAAACCCTAAAAACCATAAAAATATGAAAAAGCATTGAACACCATAAAACCCCTAAAAACCTTAAAATACCAAAAACCCATAAAAATCCTAAAAACCCACTCAAAACTCTAAAAACCCTTTAAACCCAAAAAACATTAGAAGTCTTAAAAACCCTAAAAAACTAAAAAAACCCATAAAACCAATAAAACCCAAAAGACACTGAAAACCCTAAAAACCCCTAAAAACCAAAAAAAACCTCTGAAAAACCCTAAAACCCTCAAAAATTAATAAAAACCCTAAAAATACCTAAAAACCAAAAAACAAATCCTAAACCCCCCTAATAATCCATTAAAATGTAAAAAACCCTAAAAACCCTGAAGACTCCATAAAAATCATAAAACCCCCTAAAAACCTTTAAAAACTCTAAATACCCATAAAAACCCTAAAACCACTAAAAAATCTTAAAAGTCTTAAAAATCCTAAAAATGTTAAAAAACTATAAAAAACCTTAAAAACACTGAAAAACTCAAAAAACCCCTAAAAACCCAAAAAGACACGAAAAGCCTTGAAAAGCCCTAAAACCCTAAAATCACCGGAAAAATCCTAAAAACCTAAAAAATCTCTAAAATCTATAAACCGATAAAATCCTAAAAATCCATGAAAACATAAACCCACTAAAATCCCCAAAAAACCTGATAAACATAAAACCCCTAAAAACCTTAAAAATCCCTAAAAACCCCCAAAACCCTAATAACAACTAAAAACTCAAAAAACCCTTAAACCCCCAAAACCGTTAAATACCCAAAAAACCGTAAAAACCCAAAAAAACCTAAAACCCTTGACAATCCAGAATAACCCTCAAAATCCATAAAACTCTAAAAAATCATAGAAACTATAAAAGTCTTAAAAACCTCTAAAAATCTAGGAAAACATAAAAACCATAAAACCTAGAAAACCTACTAAAAAACATAAAAACCCCTAAAAACCTTAAAAACTGATGCGAACCATGCGGAAGGCACGGAGTCGATTGCTCGGGTGGAGGAATTGGATTTTCAAGGCCCAATGACACGAGGAAGATTAAAGAGGTTGAATGCTTCAATGGGCGCTCATCTTGCTTCATTAAAGTCCCAATGGGTATTACCTTGCATGGATGGAGCAAATGGGCCTACAATATCACTTATTCAAGCCCAAAATTGATGATTAAAGCTTGGCCCACATGGTTGCACGAATTTGGAGGCCTTTCCCACATGGAGGATTCTAGAAATGGCATCTTTGGACACCAAAGTCAAATCCGGTGGGCTATGCACTCAAAGTCAAATCCGGTGGGCTATGTTGGAAAGTTGTGTGCTTCTTTTCCAAAAGTCTTTTGACTATTGTATCACCCCCTTGGCTATAAATAGCCACCCCATGGCATTGTATTGGCATTCAAGATTCTAATTGAGAGCTGATGCTTCGTTTCTCTCCATTGTGTGAGGATTGTTCCAAATTTCTCTTGCTCTTGTGCATTCTTGCCTTGTCAATCTACAAGTTAGATTGGTGATCCAAGATCACAAAGCCCCCAATTCCGTGCCTCAACCCAAGTGCGTTGTTGTGTAGATTGGCCATCACACCCCTCCCTTGAGTGCATTGTCTAAGTAGTAGGTCACGCTCCATATAGCGTTGGTTGACTACTTGCTTCCACTATCCATACCCTTCACCCGTCACTTAGCCCCAAACCGCATCCATCATCCGCCGCCCTATGCCGTGAAGATCAGGCCACCCCATGCGTCTCGCATCAGTTGGTATCAGAGCTCCGGTTGACATGGTAGGCGTTTATCCCTTCATTTACTTTAATTCTATCCATTACACTCCTTATCTTTCCATATTATTCACCCATTCAACAAAAAAAATCCATTTTTCTTGAAAACCTCCCGAATTGTCCTAGTTTGTGCAAGCTTGGATTATTATAAATTGAGCCAAATTTTCATTCATCTTCTTTCCGCATTTAATTCTCTATATGTGATTTGTATCCGGCAAAAAAAAAATCTCTCAACTCATCATTTTGTGCTTTTCAAAATTAAGCACATCCTTTATTTGAGAGATTTCGAAAAAAAAGAAAAAAAATTGTCTTACTCTCCGTTCAATCATCTTGTGCTTTAAAACTCCAAGCACAACACTTTTTGGGGAGAATTGACAAAAAAAAATCAAAAAAAAAGAGCGGATACAATTACTCCTTTGTGCTTTACCTTATTAGCACTTTCTATTTCCATATATAACTTTTTCCATCATTTTACTTCATCCCCATTTTGTATTTGGCTCATATTGTTATTCATTTATCTTATCTTGCACAATCGGGCAAAACCCACAATCCACCTATCTACCCCTTCTTTCCACCCTCTTTTTTACCCTTTACCATTGTTAAACCCCTTACCACTCAAGCGGGTTGTGTTAAACCATCCCCCGACACAATCTTGATTGGGGAGGAATTGTGGCACTTGATCGCCCTAAAGAAGGTATTATATTTCATAAGAGCTTGGGATTCAAATTGAGTTTTGAGAGTGGAGAGAAATAAGCAAAAAAAAATATCTTGTGTGTGTGAGTGTGTGCATCTTGTTGTGTGTGTGTGTGTGTACATCTTGTGCATGTGAGTGTGTATATATTGCGTGTGTGAGTGTGTATCTTTGTGTGTGTGAGTGTGTACATATTGTGTGAGTGTGTACATCTCGCGTGTGTGAGTGAGTGTGTATCATTGTGTGTGTTCCCCCCCGGTGTGTGTTTGTGTTTGTGTAACTTATCATGGCAGAAGATCGTGGGAAGAAAATTTCTCATGTTAGCGATGAAGGAAGTCGAAGTAGATCTCCCGCACCTGAAGCTACGCAATTCCAAATGCAAGCTTTGGTGAGCCACTTCGAGAAGCTTCTTGATCGGAAGTTGGAGGTGTTACATGAGAGGATTGATGAATTGGAGAATAAACCAAGCCCAAGGATGTTCCATGATAACCCACGACGCGCTCCCGCACCACGTCGTCACCACATCATGGAGGAGGAGATGGTGAACTTTGATGATGATCTTGATGAAGTCCCACAAAGGAGGAGGTTGTACCAACAACCGAGAGGAGGCCAAAGGAGACAACATGATGATGACCTACTTGGCGGGATCAAGGTGAAGGTCCCTTCTTTTCTTGGGAAAAGCGATCCGGAAGCAAACTTGGAGTGGGAGATGCAGATCGAGCAGGTTTTTTCATGCCATGCATATTCCGAGGAGAAAAAGGTCAAACTTGCTTCCCTTGAATTTTCTGATTATGCTTTAATTTGGTGGGATCAAGTTCAAAAGGAGAGGGCTAGATATGGTGGACGTCCCATCAACACTTGGGAAGACATGAAGTTCACCATGCGGAAGAGGTTTGTTCCCACACATTACCATAGAGATCTCCACAACAAACTTCAACGCCTCATCCAAGGGAGTAAGAGTGTAGAAGACTACTACAAGGAGATGCAAATTGCCATGATTCGGGCAAACGTTAAGGAGGATCCGGAGGCAACCATGGCACGGTTTTTACATGGGCTCAATCGGGAGATTGCGGATCAAGTGGAGATGTACCACCATGTAGAGATACAAGATATGATCCACCAAGCCACCAAGATCGAGCAACAAATCAAAAGGAGGAGCAACATGAGGAAACCCACTACCCCTTTCACACCATGGAGAAATCCAAGAAAGGAGATTGGAGAACCATCAAAGGAAAAAGAGGTGGTTGATCGCAAAAGTGACAAGGTAATTCTTCCACCTAAGAAACCTACTTTTGAGGCTAACCAAACCAGGAATAGGGATATTCGGTGTTTTAAATGTCAAGGAATGGGTCACATTGCTATTGAATGCCCAAACCGTCGCACCATGATCATCAACAAGTATGGAGAATGGGAGACCGATGGAGAGAGCTCCGAAGAGGAGGAAGATGAATCTCCAGAAATTGAAAATGGAGAATTTGCAGAAGATGGCGAGATTCTTGTCACTAGAAGAGTTTTAAGTGCACAAATGACCGTTGGAGAAAAGGAGCAGTGGGAGAACCTTTTCCATACACGATGCAAGATCAATGGGAAGGTATGTAGTGTTATTGTTGATGGTGGAAGTTGTAGCAATGTGGCGAGCACCGAGTTGGTGGAGAAGTTGGGACTCCCGACTTTAAGGCATCCAAATCCATACCGACTTCAGTGGTTGAATGATTGTGGGGAGCTGAAGGTCACCAAGCAAGTGAAGGTATTGTTCACCATCGGTAAGTATAAAGATGAGGTATTGTGCGACATTGTTCCTATGAAGGCATGCCACTTGTTATTGGGTCGACCATGGCAGTACGATCGGCGTGTTACTCATGATGGTTTCTTGAACCGTCACTCTTTTGTACTCCGAGGGGAACCTATAACCCTCAACCCCATGTCCCCCAAGAAAATTCTAGAAGATCACATTTTGAGAGAAAAGAAAAAAAAGTGTGATGAGGAAAAAAAGAGAGAAAATGAAAAAGGAGAGAATGAGGGAAAAATTGAAAATGAGAGAAGCAAAGAAATGAAGAGCAAAGAAAAATCAAGAGGGGAAAAAGATTTGAGAGGAGAGAAAAGTGTGATGTTGGCAAAAAAGAGTGAGGTTAAGGAAGCTTTGATTTCTTGACAAAATCTCTTAGTACTTATGTACAAATAGGTGATGTTGAACACTAACGACTTAACATCTTCTTTGCCACATGTTGTTGAGTCTTTGTTGCTGGAATTTGAAGATGTGTTTCCCGAAGAGGTGCCACCGGGTTTGCCACCCATTAGAGGTATTGAGCATCAAATTGAACTCTGGAGCATCACTACCGAACCGCCCAGCATATCGCACCAACCCAGAGGAGACAAAAGAAATTCAAAGGCAAGTTCAAGAGTTGTTGAATTTGGGGTATGTGAGAGAGAGTCTTAGTCCTTGTGCAGAACCGGTGCTTCTAGTACCAAAGAAGGATGGAACATGGAGAATGTGCATTGACTGTAGATCCATCAACAACATCACGGTCAGGTATCGTCATCCTATCCCTAGGTTAGATGATATGCTAGATGAATTAAATGGTTCAACTATTTTCTCAAAAATTGATTTAAGAAGTGGATACCATCAAATTAGGATGAAAGAAGGAGATGAGTGGAAAACTGCATTTAAGACAAAACATGGACTTTATGAATGGTTAGTCATGCCCTTTGGTCTCACCAATGCACCTAGCACATTTATGAGGTTAATGAATCATGTCTTACGTGCATATATTGGAAAATTTGTGGTAGTTTACTTTGATGATATTCTGGTGTATAGTAGGACTTTGCATGAGCATGTAGATCATTTGAGAAAAGTCCTAGAGGTGTTAAGGAAAGAAAACCTGTTTGGAAACATAAAAAGTGTGAATTTTGTCTCGATAAGATTGTTTTCCTTGGATTTGTTGTGAGTGGCAATGGAGTTGAAATGGACACCGAGAAGATCAAAGCAATACAAGAATGGCCAACTCCAACCTCCGTTGGACAGGTAAGAAGTTTTCATGGGCTTGCTAGTTTTTACAGGAGATTTGTGAAAGACTTCAGCACACTAGCAGCACCATTGAATGAATTGACAAAGAAGAATGTTCCTTTCAAATGGGGGACAACTCAAGAAAAAGCCTTCCATGCGCTAAAGGAGAGACTCACCCACGCCCCTCTACTTGCACTTCCAGACTTCGGTAAGACCTTTGAAATTGAATGTGATGCAAGCAGAATTGGCATAGGAGGAGTACTCATGCAAGAAGGTAAGCCTATTGCTTATTTTAGTGAGAAGTTAAATGGCCCAACTCTAAACTATGCTACATATGATAAAGAGTTGTGTGCATTATTTAGAGTACTCGAAACATGGCAACACTATCTTTGGCCTAAAGAATTTGTGATCCATTCTGATCACGAGGCTCTTAAATACCTTAGGAGCCAACATAAACTAAATAGGAGACATGCTAGATGGCTGGAATTCATTGAATCATTTCCATATGTCATCAAGCATAAAAAGGGTAAAGAAAATACTGTGGCCGATGCACTTTCACGTAGATATTCTCTTTTATCCTTGTTGGATTCAAAACTTCTTGGTTTTGAATATATTAAGGATTTATATGCCACTGATAGTGATTTTAGAGAACCTTATGAATATTGTAAACCTGGAGTTAGTTGGGAAAAGTTCTATTTACATGATGGATTCTTATTTCGGATTGATAAGCTTTGCATTCCTAATTGCTCTATCCGTTTACTTTTACTAAAGGAGTCACATTCGGGTGGGTTAATGGGGAATTTTGGTGTTTCAAAAACTCTAAGTGTTCTTAGTGAGCATTTTTATTGGCCTGGGATATCTAGAGATGTTGAGAAATTTGTGGGAAAGTGCATTGTTTTCCATAAAGCCAAATCAAAGCTGAACCCACAAGGACTATATCTTCCTCTCCCAATTCCCAACACCCCTTGGGAGGACATATCAGTGGACTTTATTGTGGGGTTACCACGGACCAAGAGGGGGAGAGATTCCATTTTTGTTGTGGTGGATCGGTTTTCAAAAATGGCACATTTTATTCCCTGTCACAAAACAGATGATGCCACTAACATTGCAACACTTTTCTTTCAGGAAGTAGTCAAGCATCATGGAATGCCAAGGACCATTGTGTCGGATCGAGACACAAAATTTCTTAGTTACTTTTGGAAGACCTTGTGGAGAAAACTCGGTACAAAGTTATTATTTTCCACTACTTTTCATACACAAACTGATGGGAAAACGGAGGTGGCGAATCGCACACTATCATCCCTTCTGCGAACAATTGTCAAAAAGAATATCAAGAATTGGGAGGAGTGTCTGCCACATGTGGAATTCGCATATAACAGGGCCAAGCATTCCACTACTCAATATTCTCCATTTGAAATAGTTTACGGCTTTAACCCCATTGCGCCTATTGATCTAGTTCCTTTTCCTTTACAGGAAGCAGTTAATATGGATGCGAAATGGCGTGTAGAATTAATCAAGAAAATCCATGAAAAGGCAAGGTTAAATATCGAGCGGATGACCCAAAAATATATGGATCGTGCAAACAAGGGTCGTAAGCAAATGTTGTTCGAGCCCGGTGACTTGGTTTGGATTCATATGCGGAAGGAAAGATTCCCTGAAAAGAGGAAATCAAAACTCATGCCACGAGGCGATGGACCATTCCGAGTGCTTGAAAAGATTAACAACAATGCCTACAAGATAGCTTTGCTAGGTGAGTATGGTGTAAGTGCCACTTTCAATGTTTCTGATCTTTCTCCTTTTTTGGGTGTAGAGGATGAAGAGTCGAGGAAGACTCCTTTTCAAGAGGGGGAGGATGATGCGAACCATGCGGAAGGCACGGAGTCGATTGCTCGGGTGGAGGAATTGGATTTGCAAGGCCCAATGACACGAGGAAGATTAAAGAGGTTGAATGCTTCAATGGGCGCTCATCTTGCTTCATTAAAGGCCCAATGGGTATTACCTTGCATGGATGGAGCAAATGGGCCTACAATATCACTTATTCAAGCCCAAAATTGTTGATTAAAGCTTGGCCCACATGGTTGCGCGAATTTGGAGGCCTTGCCCGCATGGAGGATTCTAGAAATGGCATCTTTGGACACCAAAGTCAAATCCGGTGGGCTATGCACTCAAAGTCAAATCCGGTGGGCTATGTTGGAAAGTTGTGTGCTTCTTTTCCAAAAGTCTTTGTTGGCTTTTATCTTTTTGACTTTTAAGGGGACAAGGTAGGTTTAGACTTTATGACTTTAGGGTATTAGACCCTTGACTATTGTATCACCCCCTTGGCTATAAATAGCCACCCCATGACATTGTATTGGCATTCAAGATTCTAATTGAGAGATGATGCTTTGTTTCTCTCCATTGTGTGAGGATTGTTCCAAATTTCCCTTGCTCTTGTGCATTCTTGCCTTGTTAATCTACAAGTTAGATTGGTGATCCAAGATCACAAAGCCCCCAATTCCGTGCCTCAACCCAAGTGCGTTGTTGTGTGGATTGGCCATCACACCCCTCCCTTGAGTGCGTTGTCTAAGTAGTAGGTCACGCTCCATATAGCGTTGGTTGACTACTTGCTTCCACTATCCATACCCTTCACCCGTCACTTAGCACCAAACCGCATCCATCATCCGCCGCCCTACGCCGTGAAGATCGGGCCAAAAAACCCTAAAACCCTTGACAATCCAGAATAACCCTCAAAATCCATAAAACTCTAAAAAATCATAGAAACTATAAAAGTCTTAAAAACCTCTAAAAATCTAGGAAAACAAAAAAACCATAAAACCTAGAAAACCTACTAAAAAACATAAAACCCCTAAAAACCTTAAAAACCCAAAAAACCCCATAAAATCCCTAAAACCACCAAAAACTCTAAAACCCCTTTAAACCCCTAAAAACGAAAAAAAATTTAAAAACCCGCAAAACCATTAGAAAACTGAAAAAAACCCTTAAAACCCAAGACTCCCTAAAAACCGAGGAAAAACCATAAAACCCGAAAAAATCCCTAAAACCCAAAAAACCATAAAAATCCAAAAAACCTCTAAAAATCCATTAAAACATAAAAAACCCTAAAACTCATGAAAAACCCTTGAAAACTATAAAATCCCTAAAAACCTTAAAAAACCCCAAAAACCCATAAAAACCCTAAAATCCATTAAAAACACTAAAAACCTTTAAAACCCATAAAAACATAAAAAAACACTAAAAACCTTAAAACCCCTAAAAAAACCAAAAAAAACATAAACCCCAAAGAGACCATAAAACATTAAAACCCCCACAAAACCCTTAAAAACCCACAAAACCCTTAAAAACCCACAAAATCCTAAAACACCCTAAAAACCATAAAAATCCTAAAAAGTCCTAAAAATCAATGAAAATGTAGAAAACCCTAAAACCCCTCAAAAACCCCTGAAAACCATAAAAACCCTTAAAAACCATAAAAACACTAAAACCAGATAAAACCCTAAAAACACTAAAACTTTAAAAGTCTTTATAACCCCTATAAATGTTAAGAACTATAAAAACCTTAAAAACATAAAAATCTGGAAAAAAACCTAAAAACCCAAAACAACCATAAAAACCCTAAGAACCCGAAAAACATCCAAAAAACCCTAAAAACCCTAAAAAGAACAAAAATCCAAAAAAACCCAAAAGAATCCATGAAAATGTAAAAACCCCTAAAAACCTTGAAGAACCCCTTAAAACCATAAATCCCCTAAAAATCCCCTAAAAATGCATGAAAACGTAGAAAACACTGAAAACCCTCAAAACCATTAAAGCCCTTAAAAACCTTAAAAACCCTAAAAACCTTAAAAACCCACTAAAAAAATAAAACCCGTAAAAACGTTAAAAAATCTAAAAACCATAAAAACCCTAAAAATTCAAAAAAAACCCTGAAAACCTAAAAAGACACAAAAAACCCTGAAAACCCCCTTTAAAACCCCAATAATCATTAAATTCCTAAAAATTCCCTAAAAATTCATGAAAACAAAGAAAACCCTAAAAACCCTGGAAACCAAAAATCCCCTAAAAACCATAAAAAGCCAAAAAAAAACACTAATAACCAAAAAACCCTTTAAAACACTAAAAACCATTAAAAAATCTAAAAACCTTAAAAATACAAAAAAAATAAAAATAAAACTCCCCTTAAAACTCCAAAAGACACTAAAAACCCTCAAAGACCCTAAAACCAACTAAAAAACCATAAAAACACACAATATCCCTAAAAACCCTAAAACCCCTAAAAACCTTTAGAACCCTAAAAATTGCATGAAAATGTAAAGAGCCCTAAAAACCTTGAAATACCCCTAAAGACCATAAAAAACATCTAAAATCCTAAAAACCCCAAAAAATTCATAAAACCCCACGAAAACCTCTAAAAACCCTTGAATCTCCTAAAACATTAAAAAACTCCAAAAACCATAAAAACCTTAAAAATCCCATAAAAACACAAAAAACCATGAAAACCCCTTAAACCCCTAAAAATCCTTAAAATCCCTAAAAAACTCTAAAAACCATAAAATCCTAAAAAAATCCCAAAAACCCTAAAAAACCATGAAAACCATTAAAACCCCTAAAAACCCTAAAAAACCATAAAACCCTAAAAATCCACTAAAACCTCTAAAACCCCGTAAAACACCTAAAAACGTAAAATATATCTAAAAAAATCATAAAACCCCTAACCCCCCCCCCCGAAAGACCATAAAATCCTTCAAAAACCCTAAAACCTATGAAAACCCCAAAAACCACGCAAAATCCCTAAAAACACTAAAAAACAAAAAAAATCATAAAAATCCTAAAAACCCCTAAAAGCCCTGAAAACACCTTTAAACAACAAAACACCAACTAACCATAAAAACCCTAAAACCTGATAAACCCTAAAAACTTCTAAAAACTCTAAAACCCCATTAAACCCCTAAAAATGTTAAAAATCTATAAACACCGTTAAAAACCAAAAAACTCAAAAAAAACCCAAAAAGACGCTAAAACCCATGAATACCTAAAAGCCCCTGAAAAACCATAAAAAACCTCAGAATCCCTAAAACGCCTAAAACCCTTAAAAACATTAAAAAACGTAAAAAACCATTAAAAATCCTGAAAACCAAAAATAACCCTAAAACCCTCTGAAAATCATAATAACCGCTAAAAACTATTAAAAACCCTAAAAAAACTAAAAAATATAGAAACCCTTAAAACCCCTAAAAACATAAAAAACACTAAAAACCCTAAAAACTCAAAATAACCCTTAAAATTCAAAAAGATCCCAGAGACCCTAAAAACCCACAAACCCCTCTAAATTCCCTAAAAATCCTAAAACCCTAAAAAACCATACAAAATCCTAAAAAACCCAAAAAATCCATGAAAACGTAAAAAACCCTAAAATTATTGAAAAAACACTGAAAACCATGAAACCACTAAAAACCTTTAAAACCCTAAAACCCCCTAAAATGTTAAAAACTATAAAAACCTTAAAACACTAAAAACGCCTAAAAATCCAAAAACCCAAAATGACCGTAAAACCCCGGAAAAACCTGAAAAAACCTGAAAAAAACGGTAAAAACAATAAAAATCCCTAAAACGCCTAAAAATCCATGAAAATGTGAAGAACCCTAAAAACCATAAAAATCCCAGAAAACCTTAATAACCTTGAAAACACATTAAAACCATAAAAACACAAAAAAACTCTAAAAAACCTTAAAATGCCTAAAAAGTAAAAAAACTCTAAATAACATTAAAGCCACTAGAAAACTCAAAAAACCTTAAAAACCCAAAAGACCCTAAAAACCCTGAAATTCCCTAAAACCCATAAAAACCCTAAAAACCCTCAAAATCCATAAAAACCATAAAAAATTCTAAAAAACATAAAAATCCTAAAACCCCCCTAAAATTCATGAACACTTAAAAACTCTAAAAAACTCTGAAAACCATAAAATCCCTATAAACCTTAAAAAAATAAAAACCCATAAAAACCTAAAAAACTACTAAAAACTCTAAAACCCCTTAGAACCCCTTAAAAAGTTATAATACTCAAACAAACCTTAAAAATCATAAAAAACTTTAAAAACCCTAGTAACCCAAAAAGACTAAAAATCCCGAAAAAACCTAAAAACACGAAAAAAATCCTAAAACCCCTTAAAATCACTAAAAACCCTAGAGACCATAAAAATCCTAAAAAATCCCAAAAAATCAATGAAAATGTAAAAACCACAAAAAACTATGAAAACCCCATGAAAACCACTAAAAACCTTTAAAAACCCCAAAATCCCATATAAACCCTTGAAACTTACTAAAACTCTAAAAACTCTTAAAACCCCTAAATACGTTAAAACGCTAAAAAACCTTTAAAACCCTCCAAAACTCAAAAAACCCTAAAAACCCAAAAGACCCAGATACCCTGAAAAACACTAAAAACCCTAAAAAACACGTAATCCCTAAAAATCACTAAACACCATAAAAAATAATAAAAACCACAAAATCCTAAAAAACCACTTAAATCCATGAAAATGTAAAAAACACTAAAAACCATTGAAAACCATAAAACCCCCTAAAAACCATAAAAAAACCTAAAAACCCTAAAATCCCACTAAAATATCTAAAAACCCATAAACCCCTAAAATGTTAAAAAAACTCTAAAAAACCTTAAAAACACTTCAAAATTCATGAAAATCCTAAAACCCCAAAAATGTTAAAAAACCTCTAAAAAACGTTAAAAACACAAAAAAAACCTAAAAACCCAAATGGACCATAAAAACCCAGAAAACCCCAAAAACCTCAAAAATCCCTGAAAAACCCAAAGAACCCTTGAAGTCCCTAAAACCCTAAAATTCATAAAATTCCTAAAAACCCCTAAAAACCCAAAAACCATAAAAAACTCAAGAAACACTTAAGACCCCTAAAAATGTTAAAAAATCTAAAAAACCTTAAAAACCTTAAAAACTCAAAAAAACTAAAAAACACCAAAGGACACTAAAAAACTCTAAATATCTCAACCCCCCCCCAAAAAAAACCTTAAAACCCCTCAAAGTCTCTAAAAACCATAGAAATCCCTAAAATTCATAAAATTCTTTAAAATCTGCTAAAAATCCATGAAAGCGTAGAAAACCCTACAAACCCTAAAACCCCCCTGAAAACCATAAAACCCCTCAAAACCTCAAAAAACCATAAAAACCAATAAAAACTCTAAAAACACTTAAACCCCCTAAAATGTTAAAAAACATTAAAAACCATAAAAATCCAAAAAAAATCAAAAAAAATCAAAAAACCTACTAAAACCCCTAAAAGCATTAAAAACCCTCAAATACCATAAAAACCCAAAACAACTAAAAACCCTTAAAACCCTAAAAATGTTAAAAACTCTAAAAAATCATAAAACCCCAAAAGACCCTAAAAATCATCAAAACCCAAAAAACCCTTAAAAAACGCAAAAAATCGTCAAAATCACTAAAAACCCTAAAAACCATAAAAACATTAAAAATCTTAAAAAACTATAAAAATCCATAAAAAAAGAGAAAAGCCCTAAAAATCCTGAAACCATAAACCCCAAAAAGTCTTAAAGAACCATCAAAACCCATAAAAACCCTAAGAAACCGCTAAAAACATTAAAAACCACAAAACCCCTAAAAAGGTTAGAAAACTCTAAAAACCCTTTAAACAGCTAAAAACTCAAAAAAAAACCTAAAAGACATTAAAACCCCGAGAAAACCCAAAAAACCTTGAAAAAAACAAAAAATCCTAAAAATCCCTAAAAACGATAATATACCCTAAATACCATAAAAATCCTCTAAAAACCCATAAAAATGTAAAAAACCTTGAAAACCCTAAAAAACCCCTAAAACTATAAAAAAACCCTAAAAACTTAAAAACCCTAAAAACCCATAAAACACCTAAAAACCACAAAACTCTAAAAACCCTTTAAACCCATAAAAATGTTAAAAATCCCTAAAAAGCCTTTAAAACCCTAAAAACCCCAAAAATGCCCAAAAATCTGAATAAACCTAAAAACTTTAAAATCCCCTAGAAACAATACCCCCCTGCCAAAAAAATCTTCAAAACCCCTAAAAACCATAAAAATCATAAAAATATTAAGAAAACCCTAAATATCCATGAAAATGTAAAACCCCCTAAAAACCCTTAAAAAATGTTGAACCCTAAACCCCCCTAAAAACCATAAATTACCCAAAAACCCCATAAAACCCCCAAAACAAACTAAAATATCAAAAAACCCTTAAAATCCCACCCTAAAACACTGAGCAACCCTAAAACCCCTGAAAACCCCTAAAACCCCTCAAAGATACCAAAAACCTTTAAACTCATAAAAATCATAAAAAAAACCCTGAAAATTCATGAAAATGTAAAAAACCCTAAAACCCTGAAAAACTCCTGAAAACCATAAAACCTCTAAAACCTTAAAAATTCCCCAAAACCTATAAAAACCCTAAAATCCCACAGAAAAAACCCTAAAACCCCTTAGACCCCTAAAATGATAAAAAAACTATAAAACACTTTAAAACCCCAAAAAACCCCTAAAATCCTAAAAACCATAAAAATCCTAACAGAATTCTAAAAATCTAGGAATATGTAAAAAAACCTAAAAACCCCCTGAAGACCATAAAACCCCTAAAACCCTTAAAAATCGACAGAACCCATAAAACCACTAAAAACTCTAAAACCCCTTTAAACCCTAAAAAACCAAAAGACCATAAAACCCTAAAAACCCTAAAAACCTTTTAAAAAGCATAAAAACACTAAAAATCCCTAAAAATCCTAAAAACCATAAAAATTCTAAGAAACCCCTAAAAATCCATGAAAATGTAAAGAACCCTAAAAAACATGAGAAACCCCTAAAAACCATAAAACCATTAAAAACCTTAAAAACCCATAAAAACCCAAAAAGACCATAAAAACCCAAAAAGTCCCTACAAACATGAAAAACCCCTAAAAAACTCTGAAAAACACTAAAACCCTCAAAATCTCTAAAAATATTTAAAAACCCTAAAAACCATAAAAATCCTGAAAACCCCCAAAAATCCATGAATATATAAAAAAGCCCTAAAACCTCCTAAAAACCATAAATTCCCCTAAAAACCTTAAAAACCCTAAAACACCATAAAAACCACTAAAAATGTTAAAATCACTAAAAAAACCTTAAAACCCCAAAAAAACTCCAAAAAACCCGAAAATCCACAAAAGATCCTAAAAACCCTAAAAAACCCTAAAACACCACGAAAATCCATAAAACCCCCCAAAATCCTTAAACCCTCAGAAGAACCCTTGAAAACCACAAAACCCCCTAAAAACATAAAAAATCTAAAAAACCTATCACAGTTGCTCTTGTCTGGTCTCTTGTGGGTATGTAAACTACACTTGACTGGTTGGTTTTGTGCTGATAGGGTCTCTGTTGCTTAGGTTGCTGGGTGCTAGGTTTTAGAGATGCCTTTTTGGTTTGGTAGCTTTTGGCTGCTCATGTTGGGGATGAGTTTTTTGTGCTTTTGGTTCTAGTTGTCGTTTGATGTGCTTTGTTGGGCTTGCAAGTTGGTGATGGTCTGTTTCTTGTTTGGCTGTGGTGTGTCTGGTCGTGGACTTGTGTAGAAGCTTGCTTGTGGATAAGAACAATGAACTGTGCAATTCTGGTATTTGGCTTGGCTTTTTCTACTTGTTTTTTTTGTTTTCGACCTTCAGGGCAGTTGTTTCACCCATAGTGATCGTTTTTAATTCAATTCCTTTTCCCTTTTATATATCATGTTCTATTTTCCTTGTAAAAAAACCAGAAAAAACCTAAAACCACTAAAAACTCTAAAAACCCTTAGAACCCATAAAAAGGTTAAAAAATCTAAAAAGTCATAAAACCCATAAAAGCTGAAAAAAAATCCTAAAACCCCCAAAAGACCCTAAAAGCCCTAAAATCTTTAAAAATCATAATACCCCCAAAAAGTCCATGAAAACATAAAAAAATATAAAAATGTCGAAAGACCTTAAAAACTATAAAAAACCATAAAAACCTTAAACCCCCTCCCCAAAACCCATATAACCCTAAAATGCAACTAAAAACTCTAAAAACCTGGAAAAAAAACCCTAAAAACTTTAAAAATTTATATAAAAATTAAAACCAGAAGAAACTCAAAAAACCCCTAAAAATCCAAAAATAACCTAAAAACCCTGAAAAATTCTAAAAAACCCTTAAAACCCTAAAAAATCCTAAAAACCATAAAAATCATAATACCCCCTAAAATACATGAAAACATAAAACCCCAAAAATCAATAAAATACCCTTAAAACCCATCAAAACCCCTAAAACCCATTAAAACCCTAAAAGCCCATAAAAATCCTAAAAATCACTAAAAACCCTAAGAACCCATGAAAATGTCAAAAAAATCTAAAAACCCTTAAACCCATAAAAAAACTCAAAAACCCTAAAAACCCAAAATGGCCCTAAAAGCCGTAAAAACACTAAAATCCCTTGAATTACCTAAAAACCCTAAAAACCCTAAAACCCATAAAAATCCAACCCCCCCCCCCAAAAAAACTCAATTAAAATGTATAATATCCTAAAAACCGTAAAAACACAAATGGCCCTAAAAGCCCTAAAAACACTAAAATCCCTTGAATTACCTAAAAACCATAAAAACCATAAAATTCCACCCCCCCAAAAAAACTCAATTAAAATGTAAAATATCCGAAAAACCCTAAAAAACCTCGAAAAAACATAAAACCCTGAAAAACCTTTAAAAACCCTAAAAACCCCTAAATAGAATAAAAACTCAAAAAACATTAAAAACCGAAAAAATACTAAAAAACTCTAAAAACCTTAAAACCCCCTAAAAAATCAAAAAACCCCTGAAAATCTCTAAAACACCTCAAAATCCCTAAACACCCGAAAAACAATAAAATCCTAAAAAATCCCAAAAAATCCATGAAAATATAAAAAATCCTAAAAACCCTTAAAAACACCAGAAAACCATAAAACCGATAAAAATCTAAAGAACAATAAAAACCCATAAAATCCCTAAAAACAACTGACAACTATAAAAACTCTTTAAACCTCTAAAAACCTTTAGAAACCCTAAAAAACATTAAAAACACAAAATACTTAAAAAACCCAAAAAGACCCTAAAACCCCTAAAAACCCAAAAAATCCCTCAAAGACCCTGAAAAACCCTAAAACCCCTCAAAATCTAGAAAAACCCTAAAAACCATAAAAACCATAAAATCCTAAAAACCCCTAAAAATCCACGAAAATGTGAAGAACACTAAAAACCAGAAAACCCCTAAAGCTATAAAAATCCCTAAAAACCTTAAAACCCACTAAAACTCTAAAAACCCTTAAAACCCCAATAAACGTTAAAAACTCTAAAAAACCTTAAAACCTTTAAAAACTAAAAAAAACCCCAAAAAACTCAAAAAGACCCTAAAAACACATTAAACTACTAAAAATCCATAAAACCACTGAAAACCCATAAAACCCCTAAAACCACTAAAAATCTTCAAAACACTATAAACCATAAAAATCCTAAAAAACCCCTCAAAATAAATGAAAATATAACAAACCCTAAAACCCCAAAAAAACGTTGAAAACCACAAAACAACAAAAAACCTTAAAAGGCCTTGAAAACCGATAAAACCCTTAAAAACTCTAAAAAATCTTTATACCCCTAAAAACATTAAAAACTTATAAAAACCTTAAAAACCCTAAAAACTCAAAAAACCCTAAAAACCCAAAAAGGCACTAAACCCTGGAAACCCTAAAGCCATAAAACACCTAAAAATAATAAAAAACCCTAAACCCCATAAAAATTCTAAAATAACTAAAAACTCTAAAAAACCCTTAAAACCACAGGAAACATTATAAAACTCTAAAAAAACTTAAAACCCTAAAACCCAAAAAAACTTAAAACCTTTAAAAACCCTAAAACCCCTAAAAAACCCTACACACCATCAAAATCCCAAAAAATTCTAAAATACCCTAAAAGCCATAAAAATCCTAAAAACCCAAAAAAATCCATGAAAATGTAAAATTCCCTAAAAACCCTAAATAATTCCTAAAAAGATTAAAAACCCCTAAAACCCATAAAAAACCTAAAACCCATAGAAACCCCAAAAATCGTTAAAAACTTTAAAACCCATTAAAACATTAAAAAACTCTAAAAAACTGTAAAAATCCCTAAAAAACTCAAAAAACCATAAAACCCCAAAAAAAGACCCTACAAACCCAGAAAAACATTAAAATGCTTAAAAAATTTGAAAACCCCTAAAAATAATAATAACCATTAAAATCCTTAAAAACATAAAAAACATAAAATTCCCCTTAAAATCCATGCAAACATAAAAATCCCTAAAATCCCAGAAATACCCCTGAAAACCATAAAAAAACCCCTAAGACCTTTAAAAACCACAAAAACCCCATAAAAACTCTAAAAACCCACAAAAAAATCTAAAAACTCATAAAACCTCTGAAAATGTTAAAAAACTCTGAAAATCCTTAAAAGGAAAAAAAACCTTAAAAGGAAAAAAACCTTAAAAATCCTAATAACTGAAGATACCCTAAAAACCTAGAAAACCCCTAAAAACCCTTAAACCCCCTGAAAAACCCTAAAACCCTTAAAATCCATAAAAACCCTAAATAGCATAAAAATGATAAAAACCCCAAAAAATCCATGAAACAGTAAAAAACCCTAAAAACCCTGAAAAACCTAAAAACCCCTAAAAACCTTAAAAACCATAAAAACACACTAAAAACTCTAAAAACACTTTAAACCCTTAAAACATAAAAAAAATCTAAAAAACATTAATAACTCAAAATTTCTCAAAAAAACCCTAAAAACCACAAAATACCCAAAAAACCCTGAAAACCCTTAAAAAGCCAGAACCCATTAAAACCCATGAACACCCCCAAAATCCCTAAAAACCCTAATACCAAAAACAACAATAAAAATCCAATAAAAATCCCTTAAAATCCATAAAAAATAAAAAAAATACTAAAACTCTAAAAAACCCTTTAAAACCATAAACCCCTAAAATCGTAAAAAACCATAAAAACCCATAAAACCCCTAAAAACAACTAAAATGACAACAAACCCTTAAAACCCCAAAAAATGTTAAAAAACCTTAAAATCCTAAAAAACTCAAAAAAACACTAAAACACACAAAAGACCCTAAAACCTTGAAAAACCATAAAAACCTTAAAGATGCTCAGAATCCCTAAAAACTGTAAAAATCCTAAAACCCCCCTAAAAATCCATGAAAAATTAAAAAACCTGAAAACCCATTGAAAACCATAAATACCCTTAAAAACCACAAAACCCATCAAAACCCTAAAAATAAATAAAAACTCTAAAATCCCTTAAAACCCAAAATACATTAGAAAACTCTAAAACCCCTTTAAAACTCTAAAAAACTCAGAAACAACCCCTAAAACCCCAAAAGACCCTAAAAACCCTAAAAACCCTAAAAACCCCATGAAAACCCTAAGAACCCTCAAAATATCAAAACATTTAAAAACGCTAAAAACCATAAAAATCCTAATAAACACCTAAAAATCACTCAAAACATAAAAACCCTAAAAATTCTGAAAGCCCCTGAAAACCATAAGACCCCTAAAAACATTAAAACCCCCAAAAAACCACAAAAAACTCTAAATAACGCTTTAAACCCCTAAAAACATTACGAAACTCTAAAAACCATTAAACCCCTAAAAACATTACGAAACTCTAAAAACCATTAAACCCCTAAAAATCTAAAAAAAACTAAAAACCCAAAAAGACCCTAAAAACCATTAAAACCCTAAAAACACATGAAAGCTCCTAAAATCCCTCAAAATCCCAAAAAACCCTATAACCCACAAAAACCCTAAAAACCCTAAAATCCATGAAAACGTAAAAACCTCTAAAAACCCTAACCCCCCCCCCCCCCCTGAAAACCATAAAACCCCCAAAAACCTTATAAACCCTAAAAAACCGTACGAACCCTATAAAACCACTAAAAACCCTTAAAACCCCAAAAATATTAAGAAATTCTAAAAAACCTTTAAACCCCTAAAAACTAACAAAAAAACATAAAAACCCCCAAAAGACACTAAAAACCCTAAAACCCCCTGAAAATCCCTTTAAAACCCTCATAATCCATAAAACCCTAGAAAATCCTAAAAACCATAAAAAACCTAAAAAAACCCTAAAAATCCATGAAAACGTAAAAAACATTACAAATCCTAAAAAATCATGAAATACATAAGAACCCCTAAAAACCTTTAAAAACCTAAAAACCCATAAAAACCCAAAAAACAACAAAAAACACTAAAAACACTTTAAACCAATAAAAATGTTAATAAACTCTAAAAACACATAAAGCCATAAAAACTCAAAAAAACCTCCTTAAAACCAAAAAGTCCTGAAAACCCCAAAAAAACCCTGAAAAACACTAAACCCCCTAAAAAACCCTAAAACCCTAAAAATCCATGAAAATCCATGAAAATATAAATACCCCAAAAAACCCTAAAAAACTTATGGATACCATGAAAACCCCTAAAAAACGAAAAAAAACCCTAAAACCCCATAGAACCCTTAAAAAAGTTAAAAGCTATGAAAACCCTTTAAACCCCTAAAAATGTTAAAAACATGAAAACACCTTAAAAATCTAAAAAATAAAAAAAAACTTAAAACCACAAAAGACCGTAAAAACACCAAAAACCACTTAAAACACTAAAAACACCTGAAACCCCTAAAAACCATAAAAACCATAAAAATCCTAAAAAACCCATAAAAATCCATGAAAACACAAAAAACTATAAAAAGGATAAAAAACCCCCAAAAAACTATAAAAACCCCTTAAAAACAATAAAAGCCCTTAAAACCCCTAAAAACTACTAAAAATTATAAAACCCCTCAAAATCCCTAAAAATATTAAAAAACTATAAAAAACATTAAACCCCTAAATCACTACTGGAAATCATGATTTTCCCAACAATTGTATACCAACGGTTCTTTTGAACCGTTGGTATAGGTGATCTTTACCAACGGTTTGCATTAACCGTTGGTATTGATCTATAAACATTAATTTTTTCCAACGGTTTGATGAAACCGTTGGGAAAGATAGGAAGAAAATTAGTTTTCCCAACGGTTTCATCAAACCATTGGGAAAGATGGGGAAAAAATTAGTTTTCCCAATGGTTTTTACAAACTGTTGGGAAATATTTCCCCCAAATACAGACCAGCCGAACCCCCACCTAGCCCGATTACAGACCGATTGCAGACAGAGCTCCTGAATTCTTCTCGGCCGCGACACTCTTTCCACCCAAGATCCATCTTCAATCAAACAAAATCTTATTTCACACTTCAAATTAGTAAGTGTTACCTTAGTTTTAGCGTTATTTCTCTATTTTTTTGGTGTTTGATGTTTTGATTTAGGCTAAATTAGGGTTGCTGTCTACGAAACCCTTGGATTTGTTTTATGTTTTTTTTTCTACACTTCAAAAATGGTAAAGGGTTTGTTTAGTGGGGTGATATGGTACTTTTGGTGGAATTTATTTTAGTTGAAAATTGGATTTTGATTTGGATGAATTTATGTTTCAATTTGAGGTGGGGGAGGGTGTACAGATGGGGTGGGGGAGGATGTCGAGGGCTATCCAAGTGGGCTGGGGGAGGGGATGTCTAGGTAGGGTGGGGAGGGGGATGGGTTGTCCCAAATGGGGTGGGGGTAGGGTTGTTTGGGGTGGGGGAGGGTCTGTCTAGGTAGGGTGGGGGAGGGGGCTGTCTAGGTAGGGTGGGGGAGGGGGCTGGGTTGTCCAAATGGGGTGGGGGTAGGACTGTTTGGGGTGGGGGAGGGGTTGTCTAGGTTGGGTGGGGGAGGGGGCTGTCTAGGTAGGGTGGGGGAGGGGACTGGGTTGTCCAAATGGGGTGGGGGTAGGGCTGTTTGGGGTCGGGGAGGGTGTGCAGGTTAGGTGGGGGAGGGTGTCCAGGCAGGGTTGTCCAAGTGGAGTGGGGAGGGTGTGCAGGTGGGGTGGGGGAGGGGTTGTCTAGGTAGGGTGGGGGGGATGGGTTATCCAAGTGGGGTGACAGTAGGGCTGTCCAGGTGGGGTGGGGGGTGGCTGGGTTTTCTAAGTGGGTTGTGGGGGTTAGGGATGTCCAGGTATGGTGGGGGGGGGGGGCTGTGTTTTCCAAGTGGGGTGGGGGTAGGGCTGTCCACATGGGGTGGGGGGTGCTGGGTTGTCCAAGTGGGGTGGGGTAGGGCTGTCCAAGTGGGGGTGGCTGGGGTGGGGGTAGGGCTGTCCAAGTGGGGTGGAAACCCTAAATTCAATGTTTTAATTGGAGATTTGGTTTGTTTTATTAGGTATTAGGTGTATGAGGCATTCCCATTCCTATTATGGGTGGTTTTAATCAAAAGTTATGATGTTGGAACCATTTATGACGTTGTTTTCTCTATTTAATCTCATTTCCCCTAACTTAACATTAAATTCTATATCACATTTGGTTTCTATTTTTTTAATTTCCAGTTAAGTTATCTGTGGTCGATGATTGTCTCATGTTAATTGTTTTCAATGGTTTGGCGTGGAAATTGGGCATTTAATGTGACTTTTCCAAATGGGGGTGCCTTGAGAATACTCCAAATATTTGTTAAAAATGATCAAAGGGATTTTATTATTTAAAATGGATTTTGAAAGATATTTTCTATTAAAGTTCAATCATATTGAATTGTTTATGACAAAATGAATTATATAAATTCTTTTTACAGAATGGACAGAAGTTGTGTATGAAAAAACCTTTCACTTTCATGAGTATACTCATATCTGGTCCTTCTGATCCCAGCATTGATATTGATGTATAATGAAATCTTTAATAAAAGAGTTGAAACTTCTTTGGGATGTGGCTGTGCGCACATACGATGATGTTCGAAAGACACATTTCATATGCGTGTTGCGCTTATGTGGACGATCAATGATTTTTCGGCTTATGCAATGATGTCTGGATGGAGCACGAAGGGAAAATTGTCATGTCCAGTTTGTATGAAGAATACACGATCCAGAAGACTGAAACATCGTTGTAGTTTCAGTTTTATGGGACATCGACGATTCTTTCCAAACGATCATCCATATATAATGAATCGTCGAAGATTTGATAATACCATAGAGACCGATGATCCACCTCAGCGTATGTCTGGAACTGACGTGCTTAATGAATTGAAAGATTTAAGTTTTTTGTTCGTGAAGGGTCAAATGAAATATGGAAAGAGAAAGAATGTTTCCACTGAAACCTATTATAATTGGAGGAAGAGGAGTATCTTTTTTGATTTTTCTTATTGTTCAACCAATTTGTTACATCATTGCTTAGACGTAATGCATATTGAAAATAATATATGCGAAATGTTTCTTTCAGTTCTTCTAAATGTCAAGGGGAAGACAAAAGATGATTTACGATCTCAGCGTGACTTGGTGGATTGGGGCGATTCAAGCAACATATCTAAACAGGTCAACAAAAGAGAGTTGAAGCTAAAATCTTTGAAGACTCATGATTATCACGTTCTACTGTATGTGTTGCTTCCAATAGCAATCCATCATATTTTGTCCAATAATGTAAGGGTGGCTGTTATTCGGTTGTGCCATTTGTTTAGTGATCTTTGTGCTAAGAAGTTGTCCAAGTCTTTCTTGCAAAAAATGTTGACAGATGCCCCGTTAATTTTGTGAGTTGGAGAAAATATTTCCTCCATCATTTTTCACATGCATGCTGCATCTCACTGTCCATATTCCCACTGAAATACTTCTCGGAGGACCTGTTTCTTTTCGTTGGATGTATCCAACTGAAAGAAATATGTTCACATTAA